>JAOEHT020250483.1:0-18809 GCA_025448195.2 Parazoanthus atlanticus
TACGAAAACGATAAGTGTGGACGCGAATCTTTTTGAAAACGGAGCAAAACAGCACCGTTTTCGTTTGAAAACGGTGTTAGTAGTGTGGACGGGGTCTTAGTCAGTTGCATCTGTTTTTAAGGAACTACCGGAACACGTTACATGACAATAATGAAGTTTCAAATGTCTTTTTTACCTTTTCTTTTCATCAACTGAAAAAAAACAAGAAAGTAGCTCGTTAAAGACACGTAGTTACTGAACGTAGCGTTTCAAAAGACTACAGTCAAAAGATTATTGATATGGATTTGTTGGAATGGAACGACCTTTTTCGAGTAATTTCTCAAAAGTTGTTTTGCAAGTTAATGCACATTTTGTGAGGTTTACATATCTTTATATTTAGAATATCAACAAACCTTTATTTGCAGAAGGTATCCTGCACTAAAGAGCTTAATAAAGAAGCTGGTTTTTATAGTCAATCAAATTTATCCCGCATCAACTCTGACAAAACCTATTACTGCTAATAGCGGGCAGATTTTACAAACTTTTACGGTAAGTAGAACCTGTTTCAAAGCGTTTAGCCTTGTCTATAATTCTGTTCTAGTAGTAAAATATAAAATGCATCCGCTCAAGCAAAAATTGGTATAATGTTTATACTAACCGGCCATCTTTCGTCTAGTCCAAATAAAGTAGATCAGCTGAAGAAGGTTGAGAAAGACCGAAATAGCAATAATACTTTTATAAATTGCGAAATTAAGTGGAAATAGACAGACAGACAGACAGACAGACAGACAGACAGACGAACGGACGGACGGACGGATGGATGGATGGATGGATTGATAGGATGGATAGATAGATAGATAGATAGATAGATAGATAGATAGATAGATAGATAGATAGATAGATAGACGGACAGACAGACAGACAGACAGACAGATAGATAGATAGACAGATAGACAGATAGATAGACAGACAGACAGACAGGTAGGTAGGTAGGCAGACAGATAGATTGATAGATAGACAGATAGATTTTATGCATAATGACCGACCTTCAAAATATTGTAAAATAGTCAGATAGTTACACAGGTAGATAGGTAGTACATCTTATAATCATGTAATTTTATTGTTTTATTTGAGGGCCACTAGCTTATCAGTTTTACTGTCATGTGTCACCCTCTGGAAATAAAGTTGTTTATTTATTATTTATTATGTCAGCTCCATTGAAATGGAGACTCTTAAGAGTCTTGTTGCCATCATCGTCAAGTACATGGGTGACAACCTTTACTCATCTGACGATGATTGGTGGGGTGGCAGTGGGGATCCACTACGAAATGCTCAGTAATATTTATGATGGTGTGCCAATGGTGATGGCATATGGGCTGCCAGTGTCTGGAGAAAGCCTGGCAGTGGAGATGGCAATGTCACTGGTTGGCATTGATAGTAGTATTGGAGGTGCAGTAAACATGAGCCATAATCGTACTGTACATTTGTGTTACTTAAGTTTCCATAGATAGACACAATCATAGTAATCTACAGTGCCATCATAGAATGTTATGGTGACTATTTTGGATTTTCCAGTTTCCTACATGAAATATTACAGAATATAGCAGTATTTAAAATTTTGTATGGTACCATTTTTGCCATCGCTACTAGTGACGTCACTAACAATGCCACTAATCGATGTGCAATAAAATTTTAGGATTTTAGGACCGACCCCTTGTTTCTAGAAACATTACATTAACTGTAGATCTCTCTACCCTAATATACCAATTGAGAATCTATTTCCTGAAAAGTTGATTATTAGTTGTAACACAGGCACGCTGGGAATTTACAGTCAAATTTGCGGCCACTGGCGCGTGTCATGTTTTGGTCGCAGTCAAGAAAGCGTGACGATGAGGACGAGCGGAAGCTGAGATATAGAAAATTGAACGGCTCGCAACGACTTATGGGTAGAACTTTACGCGTTTTTTTTAGCAATTTAGATTCAACATGGCGTTAGCTTTATTTTGGTACCAAACATGTGGGGATCCTCTCGAATTTTAGTAATCATTTTTGCTCTAATTTTTGTTGAAAATGGCGACATTTCGAGTATGGTGATTTTCTCTCGTATTTGAATTCTATAAACTTACTTAAAATTTGATATCTAGACTTCAATGGACCATTTTCCGAGACTTCTGGACAAAGGTAAGTACTTGTTGGAAGCCGATTTTCGACATTTTACTTCATTCGTATATAAAATGCCTTTTTGTCAAGACATTTTTCAGTTTTAATGATGATTTACGAGTGCCCTCAGGGAGACCCGGCAGAGCGTGGTTCTATTATATTCTTTCCGGTTAATGGCTCAATAGAACTGAATGGCTCCTGTCAAAGGCCATTATAAACGATTCCCTTTGGCCACCTATCAAGCTGCAAAGAAAAAGTCTCTGCAGGATTTGGTAGAAAAGTCTCTGTCATGCAACAAAGAAATTAAAGGCAAGACCGAGAGACTTAGGAGATTGCAGGCAAAGGTAAGTTTCTATAGTTGATCAATCCTTTGCGTGTACCTGCCCAAGGCTATAGAACCAACTGCCACATGCCCACAGTCTAAAACTATGTGAAATCTTGGACTCTTAAAATTAGACTTAAAACATATCTTTTCAAAATTGCTTATAACTTTTAAGTATGAATTTTACTAGAATATTTTACTTTTTCAAGCTGATTTTGATTAATTTTTATTGACTTACTTTTAACTTGTATTGCCTGGCTTGTTAGCTTTGCCAACTGTGGAAAAAAGGATCTCAAGCCCAGAGGAGAATTACCTGCTCTTTGGTGCCAACTGTGCTGAGGACTGCATGGTTGCAAGAAGGTATATTGATTTACTTCTACAACAAATGAGAGAGATAGAGCAGAGTACATACACTGTTTTAGTGAGTGGAGTGGAGAAAACTGTGACATTTGAGTTTGAGTTGCTCCCCAACGACATGAAGTACTTGGCATTTATTGGTGGTGAACTCCCTATTTCATCTACTTATTTTTCCCCTTTTGCATGTGTGCAGAAAAGTGAACTGAAAGATATGAAAGGTAAGTTTGGAACTGAAACATCGTCTAAGTGGAAACCATGGAATTACAGTAACAGGTTAAAAGTTGTTGCTGCAGTGGAAAAGAAAAAAAAGAACTAAATAAAAGAACTGATTTGCAAAAATCAACTATAAGAAGTAAATTAACATCTTTTATTGCAAGTCAGAAATCAAGACAGGAGTTTCAACCACTTGTGGGGGAATACATCGACAAAGCCAAAGCAGAACCTCTACACCTCAAAAACAATGCCTGGCAGCATTGGCATTTGTTGGTTATGGCTTATGCCTTGTCAAAGTAGTGTTTTTGGCAGATTTTACCACTGCCTTAGGTATACTGTCAAAGCAACCAGATTGGCGAAGAAGATTAAGAAATGGTGGGTTGATGGGAGACTAAAGAACAAAGAACTGGAATATCGGTTTACGGGCAAGGAATCACGGTTGTTCTGTAAGAAATTTATGAAACTCGTTCTAGCTCTTCGGTCAGATGATGACAATGACCGAATTTCTTTCAAGTTACACCAGTTTGCCTTCACTGCCATTAAGTTGCGAAATTCTGTTTCTTTATTCAACAGGCACCAGATGACAAATGATGAATATGAGTCTTTGAAGAGCTCATGTACTAACTATTTCAGGGCTACTTCCCTTTTTCTAACTGCTAAGCCTACTGGCTGGACCATTGGCCATGTTGTACCTGTACACACCAAACAACTTCTTGACAAGTTCGGGATGGGTCTGGCTATTAATACAATGGAAGGGAGGAAGGCAAAACATGTAGCTCTAGCTAAATTTGCACGTAACAGTCATTACATTCGCAGGTGGCACCATGTTTTTAAACATGAATTTCTTTCTTTGATATGGTTGCGGGAGAATGGGTATGACACTGTGAAGTACAAGTGCACAAAGGATAAGTATATCCCTCAGCATTGTTTACAAAGGAATTCTGCAGTTGTGGAGAACCAAAGGCAGTCTCTCAAGCCAAATGTGAATTTTGCAGTGACCAAATGCAGAATGTCATCAAAGATTGTGTAGCAAAGGGAATTATTAGAAATGCAGCTAAAAAGTATTTGTATGAATTAACTTGGTACAATCTGAGACTACTTGTACACATTTTTAAATCACTATAAAATAAAACACAGCAATTTTAAAATAATATATTTCTAAAATAGGGGTGGGTTGGTGAATGGTGTGTAGAAAATATTTAGAATTTGGAAAATCCATCCTCATAAATCCCTCAATCTTGTACACAGTTCTGAGTGGGACAAATATTTATAAGGAACTGAATCTGATGATTCTCTCGATGACTTTTCGCCTTCTTTTGCATTGTCTCGTCGCCGGACTTTAGAACGAAAGGTACTAAGAGATTCAATCTTTGCACAGTTTGCACAAGTACCGTTTCTAAAAGTTCCTGTGTATGCCACACGCACACAACTGACATGGCGAAATGTCCCTTTAATGTCCCCATCCTCAAAGTGTGGCTCTGCGTACCATTCGATGCTATCGTGTGAAATTGAAACATGAGGCTCGTGTAGCATTGGCTTGATGTTAACTTCAGTTTCGTTTTCATTTCCTTTGTTTACTACAAGTGTTTCGGAATAATATCCCAGGAAGTACTCGAGTGATCGCATTGACGGTCATTTATGGGAGTTTGACGGGGAGTTTGAGGACTGTGATAGATATGCGGACATTGTGCTTTGCACGCCACCTTTTCTTGCACTGGAATGCTGTTTGCTGCCAATGTGGTTCTTTACACTGGTTTCCAATGAAGATGATTTCGGATTGAATTTGATAATTCCCTTTGGACCACAATATCTGCATTGAAGCGAGAGCACCCTACGGAACTGTTCCACAAAATATCTGTTCCACACTAAATCATCCTGCTGGCTGGCAAATGCATATGGGAATTTTTTTTTTGCTGGGAAATTTTTTTCGCCCGATATTTTTCTTTGCTGGCTGAGTGTCGGTGCTGGGTCAAGAGGTGTGCTGGAGACTGGTGACGAGATTAGCGCGCCAAAAAAAACGGTTATGCAACGCAAACTAGTTTGACTGGTCAAAACCGGTCAAATTGGCGGCGATTGCGAGTCGATGTCTCATGGGATTCAAATGCAGGGCAAGTGGTTTCGACGTGGTTTCGAGTGGTTTGTTCCTGTGTGTTGACGGATTTCGAGCTAGGGATTTGAATTTGTTAAACGGTGAGTTTTTTTGTTCATATTTTATTTATAAATAGTCATTTGCTGTGCACAATGTTTAATTTCTAAGCCTTTGTCCGTGGCATTTTGTGACAGACAGATTCCATTGTATTCAAGGTTAGCAATCTTTGTGTTTAGAGATTACCTTCATTATCATTATGTTTCTATTGTTACTTACGCCCCGGCCGGAGTT
Organism: Parazoanthus atlanticus; assembly: GCA_025448195.2. Classification (NCBI taxonomy): domain Eukaryota; kingdom Metazoa; phylum Cnidaria; class Anthozoa; order Zoantharia; family Parazoanthidae; genus Parazoanthus; species Parazoanthus atlanticus. Next base: position 5,412 of record JAOEHT020250483.1, read on the forward strand.
TTTTCACGAACTAGCATTCTTTAGAAACAGTCTTGTAAACAGCACAAGACAGGCTAGGACCTTTCAGCACAAATGTCCTCGAAATGTATAGTTTCGCTGTAGTATCTCGTACGTTTTTCCGCGCTCGTTTAAGACAAAGTACACCGTTTACCCCCGTATATTTGTCCTCGTATATTAGGTATATATATCATGTTCAATCGTAGTCTCCTTCAGTGTGTAATGAGACAACACGAGACAATTTTTCCCATCAATCTAAATATCAGTTTTTGACAAGAAAAGACTTTGCTTTGACAACTAGTGTATGTGCTGTATGTGTCACCGGCTTCCCAAGGGGGGGAGGGAGCTGTTGTGTGGAATTATGGGGAAATGTCGGCACCCCATCCTGTGGGAAAGTTATGTAACTTTGCTCTTTCAAAAAATGTTTTTTACAAAAATAAAAATTACTGTTTGAATCTGTGATTGGGGGGGGGGGGGGGGGGTGCAGAATTATGGTGAAATGTGCCTGTATAGTACTGGCACCACACCCCCAGGGCAAATATTGGGATTTTGCTGTTTTCAAAAAAATCAGTTTTTAAAATAGTAATTTTTAAATAACAAAATGTTGTTTTCATCTCTTTGATTTTAAACCCATCAATAAATAAAATGATTATTGATCAGAACAATTTTATGTTAACTGGTGATGTTTGTCTGTCGTCTGAGAATGTTGTTTGATGTAAATTTACTCTAAATTATTGGACAAAACAATTTGTATACTGTATGCATGTCAAAAATTGACTGCTTATTATTTGCCACCTATTCATTTAATATACAATAATATACACTTGAAAAGACAGCAATTATTATGCATGCAGCCATAGCTGTTTTTGAAAATTCAATCCTTTAGGGGCTTTAAAATTTAGTTTTTAGGTTGTGTTGTAATTTTTTAAACAAATTTATCAGGAAAATGCACTAATGTCCCACTTGCTGGTGACAATGCGGGGATATTCAGCTGAAGATCAGTACCCCATTGTGTTGGAAAATATCCCAAATTGCGAAGTCCCACATTTACCTAGCCCAAACCCACCCCTTCCCCTATTGAGGAAGCATTGCATATGTATAAAAAACTAAAAATGGTTGTTAAAGTGAATTTTTGCAAAGAAAAGCAACCCAATATTTCTTGACATTCTGTCTGATAAGGACTCATTGTTCTTTGCAATCTCAGAATGATAATTATAAAACAAAATTACATCTAATATTTTGCCTAGGGGAGGGTGGTTTCAGTATAGGGCCTTACAAATCAAAATAGGTTTACAAATTAAAATTTAAATGAAGAAGTTGAAAATGTATATAAGAATCTTAAAATCCTGAAAAATGAATTATATAAAAATATTGGTAAACTAAATAAAAATACAAAAACTTGCATAAAATCCATGTATGGACAATTGCAGTATTTCAAGTTTTGGAAGAACATGGTTTTGAAGGATCCAAAAGTTAGTTTGATATTTTTCATAAAAGTGCACAAATAGTATTGATCCAGTTTACTAGTTTTAGTATTATTTTCCAATATTTTGCGCTTTAAGAGTTTGGTTCTATGGCAAAACACAAACACCCTGTATATTTTGATGTTTGCTGCATTCTATCAGTTTTTTTAAAGGAAACAAATATATCCTCTGCTGATCATGAGGTCAATCAGAATTTTTTAGCATGTTGAAAATCAGTTGTGCCAGACATGTACAGTCTTTCTGCCCATGTTGTAGCTCTGATGTTAAGTGTACATCAGCTATTTATACATATTATCTCATAAGAAAATGGAAATTTTCAGTTTATACATGTACTGCATTCAATCAGTCATTGCATACATAATAAATTGTTTTTAGAACTTTTCTGTTCATTTATTTGTCAATAACGTGTCATACATGTGCATGTAAGCTACAGTTGGTCATTTGCCTTTGCATAAGTATCCATGAATTAACTGATGCTCATCTGGACATATGCGTATTACAATAATATATAATGTGCCTGACTGACTTGACTCTTGTCTTTGTTTGCTTGCTTTCTAGCTGTTTCTGGTTGTTGGATTTGCTATTTGAATTTTCTGGAAATTCCCCCAACATTCCTCAAATAATTTTTAATAATTGCTCTTGTGTATTTTACAGATGCATGGCTAGTTGCTAATAAATCTGTACTCTGTTAATTGCCAGTCCCAAAGGTGAGGAAAAACTTTGTCGTATATATGTATCCAACTGTCCAAGTCTATTTGATTGCGAATTACATTCTGTAAAACTTATTTGCTTTTGATTTTCTTCGTTGGAGTGTCAGAAATTAAAATACTGCACATTTATTCATTCACTGACATCGGCAAACCATATTACTCTCTTACTACAGGTTGATGTGCACCTTGTAAAGATGGTCATGAGCAAAGTAGAATTGTTTTTTGATTTTAATGCTATTACCATATGTATTCATTTGGTTGTTTGTTTCTTTGAATCCCTCCTCTCCTCCATTATGTACAATTCAGCCTATGATGATAAACTTTCATTCTCTAAAGCTGTTTGTTATAGCTCCAACCAGCAGGTTGAGCTTGTGACAGTGGGCTTTCAGAGGCTGTGCATTCCTATGACTCCCTCTGCCACCTGGTTGAGTTAGGCTTGTGACTATGGGCTTTCACTGGCTGTCCATTCTTTAGACCCTCTCTTACACCTGGTTGAGTTAGGCTTGTGGTGTTGGGCTTTCATTGTCTGTTCATTCTTACAACCCTCTCTGAAGTTAGACTTGTGACAGTGGGCCTTCATTGGCTGTTCATTCTTAAGACCCTTCCTCACACCTGGTTGAGTTAGGCTTGTGACGATGGGCTTTCATTGGCTGTTCATTCTTACAACCCTCTCTACCACCTGGTTGAGTTAGGCTTGTGACGATGGGCTTTCAGTGGCTGCTCATTCTTACGACCCTTTCTTCCACCTGGTTGAGTTAGGTTTGTGACGATGGGCTTTCAGTGGCTGTTCATTCTTACGACCCTCTCTACCACCTGGTTGAGTTAGGCTTGTGACGATGGGCTTCCATTGGCTGTTCATTCTTACGACCCTCTCTTTACACCTGGTGGAGTTAGGCTTGTGACGATGAGCTTTCAGTGGCTGCATGTTCATTGTTATGACCTTCTGTCTTTCATCTGGTTGCATGAGTATCCTCATTATTATGACCTTTCCTTAGTGAATGTTAGAGCAACAGGGTTTAAGTGACATTTCATTTCTTAGTGGCCTAATTTGGCCTAGGTATATTTGATTCAATTGGTTTTTTAGATGTGGTTAAACGAGTGTCTTGGATCATTTATTATTCTATACCTCGAGCAAGCCTTTGTCGTAGGTTGTTCTTAGCAGTTTTCTTGTTAGTTCATTTTGTCTGCTCATTTTTTAGTTCTGTGTGTGTTTTTGAAAGTGGAAAGAATTGGCTAACATGTGTATCAAAGTCATGGTACATGTACAAAAGGTTGAGTAGTGATAAATGAAACTGTTGGTATAAAAGGTTTATTGTAGCTCCTCCCCAGCTCTTCTTGCCTACGTTGGACAGATAATAAATTATTGTCTAATGGCATCCTTGATAATATTTACATATGCATACATGTAACAGATGTATATTAGCACACCATATTTCAGTGGAAAAATATCTTTCAGCAATATTATTCAAGAGTGAATATTGTCTTGATGTTTTGCATTTTGGTGCTTGTTCCAGATTAAGTTTTGTTTATTTTTGATGTTGAAATGTTAGTTTCTTTTTATCAAACTGTATCTTTTCTAAGAAATGTTTAGAAAAGTACATGTAGATATCTGCAAAAAATCTTTATGAATGCTATGAACATTTCGAGATTGTCTAATATCTAATTGTCCATGTTTTGTTTTCCTTATACATGCAATTGTCCAGTACAATGGAAGCAGTGCGGACATGGGCCCTAGCAACGGTACGTCAGACAGACAAGCCAGTTGTAATTCTCAAAGAAAAACTGTTCTCAAAGTTTAGTGAAGAAAATAGTGGAGTCACTCGTGACACCTTTTTTGCCTTATTTGGCAGACTTGTTGGCAGAGAACCTTTTAATTCTGTTGTACCCTCAAAAGAAAAGGGAAAAAATGTTGGGTACAAGTTTCTGTGCTTTGCCAGCTGTGATAGCATTTCTCATATATCCCACACTACAACTGAAACAAAAACAGTTGAAAAAGCTGTCAAGCAGCAAAAAACTAGTGTTAATCATTTGCATGGGAAAATAGATAGTCTGTTCCCAACCACAGTGGCAAAAGACATTGGTGTACAGGAGGTACACATGCACAAAAAAATCAAAACAGAATTAAATCTCTCTCAATTTGAGAGTAGTGTGGCTCCGGAAGTCACAAAAGTGCAAAATTCATTCGAAACCCCAGTGGCAGTTGTCTCTTGTGAATCTGTTCCTGAGGGGCATCAGGGAGCCGCACTTGAAAGTTCAGTACTCCAGTCTGTCTCTCATGAGTCAGACTGGTACCAGCTGCAATGTGAGCAGCCTGAAATTAACTTGGAAGATGGCATTCCCAGTCCAGTAGAGTCAGACTGGTACTATTTGCAATGTGAGCAGTCTGAAGATGGCATCCCCGATGATGTCACACACATATCTGAAACCTCTTGGAATGATGAAGTTTTAAGTGTTGACAGCAGTGATGATGCACCTGAACTCGCTGTACATTCCAAAGTGCCAGAATTTTGCAGACAAGAGTCTGAGGGGGCACATTTTAACCATTCCTTGTTTTATTCTTATTGGAACAATGTGAGAGGTTTTACTGCATCAAAATTACCCTCATCACACAAGGGCCACAACGAATACCTTAGTGCAACTTTCCCAGTGCACTTGTTTGTTGCAAATGAACCACTGCTTAAAAGAACTGGTCCTGCAGTTAATAAGCATACTGCACAAATACATAGTTTGTTATGTTCATCTTTTTTGCCTCTGCATTTGGGTGTCAAAGCTACCCAATATGTAAATTCTGTGCCACTGGGTGCCCCATATCCTCAGTTTTCTCTTGTTTTAGGGAAAAAATCAGATTTCTTTTGTGAGATCTGCATTCCATTCCAAACTTGGCCCAGGAGCATCAGCAACCATGTGCACAGCTGAAATCAAAGACGGCAACTCAAGACCTAATTGCCAAGGGCACTGCTTGCCTCAAGTTTTCTGGCCTAAGGCAGGTCTATGAGCATGCTATTTCTAAGCCGCATAAAGAAGCAACTGCTTTTTTCCTTGCAAATGATACCTCCAGCATTCCCTGTCGTAAACAAAAGGCAGATGTAGACGACATGTCTAAAATACCAGATATGCTGCAGTCAAACATCACTTGTTTTTTTAAACCTTTAAACTGAACAAGACCTCTGGTTCCCATCCATCCACAAAGAAAGTCAGGTGTCACTTTCTTTGGGATCCAGAGGTCGTTAAACATTTTAAAGACAATGATCAAATTAGAAGGTCAGATGTGCGTACATTGTTTAAAGAAAGGCTGAAAAAAGGCCTGATCAACTGCAAAAGTGCAGTTCACAAACAGTGCAGCGTGTACAGTGTATGGAAGAAAAAGCATCCTCTTGAACATAAGAATCTTGTTCAGAAAGCCATGACTTCTCCTCGGTCCGTTTTTATCCCCCAACCAGCACGATTGCAAGTGTTTGGTCAAGAAGTTAAGATAGAGGGTGGGATTATGAGTACTGTACCTCCTTGTTTAGGTGTTGCCAGTGCAAATGGACAACATCCTTTTACATGTGACAACTGCTTTAGTGAGCTCAGAGATCTCAAAGATAGTTTGAGAAAGAAACGGAATGCAGTGTATAGTGAGAGCCAAAACAGAATTGGTAAAATAGGTTTTCGCAACAGTTATACGAAACTGAAGGAAAAAACCTCTGCTATTCGAGCTGAAAAAGAGAAGTGAAAAAATGCTGAAAAAACAAACAAGGGCTTACTGAAGGTTGTACGTACTCATAAGGACTGGGAGGAGTTATCAGAATCTGTAGATAATGAAGATGATGTAAAGTTTGTGCTTGACTTGCTTGCATTGTTCAAGGAGAAAGTAGCTGTCAATCATCCTGTTCAAATAGTGGTCATGAAAAATCTTGTTGCAAGGTTGAAAAGCAAAAACAATCACAAATATCCGACATTATGAAAGATATAAGTTCCTTGCATAGGAACAGGTTGGGAGATAGAAATTACAGCAGACATTTTTGGTCTCGCAGGCAAAACAACTGCAGGCATTCATTCAAAGGCTGAAAAGTTGTATCCTGGTTTGAATGATGGTGCTCTTGAGAAAGCTTGTGCAGAGTACTCTAGTCTGCCTGTTATAGAGTGCAGTGATGAGGCTAGGGCATTGCGGTACCTAGATGCTCGATTAACCAGGGATGTAAAGGTGGAACTTGTTGGTCAGTGTTTTGATCCAAATGTAGAGAACTGGAAAAATCAATTACTGCCGCTTCCTAAAAAGAGTTCATGTGATCCTGATGAATTCTCAGCCCTCAAACGAGTCATTGACAACCTTACTGATAATAATCTTCTGGCCAAAAGTGTGTCTATACACAACTTTGCAGCTTTGGCATCTGCTGATAAAGCAAATATAATTCACTGCCTATGGCCAACACCAAATACAGGTTACAATGCTCGTCATCTTCTTAAGTAATCTTGAGAAACTGCGAAGAGTCTGCTTCTGCAATCCTGGTGGTACAGTACGGAAAAATCCCCTGAATCTGATGGGGTTTTCCACTGATTCGGCAGGCTTCTCACTTGCAGCTTCTCTGCTTTCTATGACACCCACTAATAGCCAGGTCGAAGCTGGAATTTACTTCCTTCGCTTGGGTGTAGAGGAAGAGCAGTTTCTGCCCCTTACTATTTTAAACTGCCATTCATATCCTACCTTGACTATGAACATGAAAGAAGGCTCTTTGCAAAATGTCTCAAGTATCAGACTCTTGATCTTACATTCTGGAAACACGATTCCAGTTACTGCATTGCTACTGTTGATCATCTTAAAGATTTGCGAGAGAAATGCAAAGATGCTGGTGTTGCCTGTGATTTTACTGTGCATGACCTGATTCTTGCCAAATTCTTTGATCACAATCATGATGCTAGTGATCGGCTTTTCTCACTGAAAACAGCAGACCTTCTAGACAAGTTTGTAAGTGCTTCTCAGGGCACAAGTCTTTTCATTAGGGCAGTGTATTATCTAACTGAACCTTTCAGAAATTTAAACTTTGGTACTCCCGCCGAAGTACAGAAATCACTGTCTGCAGGCATCACCATCTTAAGACATTGGAAGCGTCTTGTTGAGCTGCAGAAAGGTAGACTGCGGGCAAAGGCCAATGCAAAGGTAATTCCAGCCAACAGGGGAAATTTTCTTACTTATGGCTGTGAAAAGACAGCAGCAATACTGTTTGCGGCAGGCACTTTGCACAATCTAGCCTTGTTCCTACATTTTAGGAACCTTGGGCCATCGTGGTCATTGCCACACTATTCTGGAACTAAGTCAACTGAGCGAATTATCGGTGAGCTGCAAGGCAAAACTGTTCAGCTTCAGTCCCTTAATAGTCAGCCCACCTTCGGTGAGATGCTTGACAAAGCAGCTACTGTCCAGTTCAATCAGGCAGCAGAGAAGAGGCTTGCATTCTCTGGTGTTTCTGTCAAACCAACCACTTCCCGTAAGAATTTGGCTTTTTAATTTCAGGCACATGATGGAATGTCAGCTAAGTCATACCATTATCCGGCATCATTTCCAGTGTTCCAGCAGGAACAAAAACTGGCTCATGAAGAAGGTGTCTTGTTAGGCCTCTCTTTGCTGTCAAAATACTTGCCTCCAGATGCAGTTGATTGCCTGAAAAATGCCAAGGCATGGGGCATGCCATACAAGTTCGAGATGCCAGCAGGAATGAAGTTAATTGGTGAACAGGGCTTGCCTGTTGGTTACAATAAGCTATCTTTCTCTCTTGTTGAATATGAATCTGAGTGTAAAGCTCTCCTGAACATCGAAAGAGAGTGTTCTTTGGAGAACAGTTTGTATGAAGATGATGGTCTTGTGGATACTGAAAGTGTTGCTAATGGCACAGCTAATTGTTTTGAGTCAAAGGAATCTGAAGCTTGTTTCGATAAGGGCTATGAAGTACCATCATCGAAAAAGTGGATGATATCAAGACTGGAAAATAACCAGTTGGGAACTATTCATGTCAGTAGGGCCATAAAAATGCTGCTGCCAAGAGAATTTGTTTCCCGAAACCGATCCCAAAGGCATATAATTACCTGCCCGGGAAGGCTCCAATTGACCCAACTCATGATATATTAAAGTACTCTGATATAGCAATCAAAAGTTATTCAGGTACTAAGAAACGTTTCAGAGTTGGTAGAATTGTGTCTTTTCAAGACAAAGATGGCAATGCAATTCTCAGTTGCTGCTCTAAGAAAGCAAAGGATGTGAGAGTTAGATGTTCTTTGTATGAGCACTCTTTGACAAATAATACTTTGTCAGTGCCATCTGATGTGCTCGTTTCTGGTTGGATTTCAGGCAGCAGTGTTTTGGGTCCGGTGACTTTGAGAAAGACTCAAACAACTGGTGTGTATGAAATTGCAGCAGAAAGTGTTTGTTGTTTGAAACAAAAGGGTTTTGAGCCAGTTTCACTGGAAACAAAAGAATTGAGTGAGGTGTCTCTCAGTGACAGTGAAGTCAGTGATGGAGAAAGTAAATTTGAGCCTGGGTTTTATGAGGTAGAAGATGTTGTTGCTCAACGCATCAACAGCAAAACCCATGAGTTTGAATACAAAGTGCGGTTTAAAGGCTACACTGAAGCAGAGGACGAGTGGCTCCCTGCATCCTCCTTTAACAGATCTGTTGACTTTTCCTCTCGTTCAAGGTTTGGCAGAAAACGAACCCACAAAACCAACATGGATGAGGCAGATAGTTGTAAAAGTGCTTCAAAGAAAAGTCGAAGGAGTCCGGCAAATGTCAATAGTCGAAATGGCAATGTAGAAAATGCTAAAAGAACAATTAGTAGCAAAGAAGCTCGTAGTTGTGTTTCAAACACCAAACACACTTTCACAGATTGTAGCAAGGTGGCAGAAAATGCTACAAATGGCAACAGTTGTTCCACAAATTTTGCTGCAAATTCCAACAGTTCTAGTTGTGGTCCAGATAAGAAATGTGCTCGAAAAGGTGCAAAGAAGGCCACAAATCAAAATGGCAATCTAAAAAAGAGAGGGTGCACCACTGCTACCAAAAGAAATGGTAACAGCCATGCCAAGAACACTGCCACATGTGCCAACAGTTGTGGTGCAAGTGAGAAAAGTGGTGGCAAAGTTGGCCAAGGTGCAGCTCCCAGAAACTGCAGAAAAAACACTAAGAAAGCCAAAAGTCAAATAGGCATAGTGAAAATGAGAAAGTGCACCGCTGCTACCAAAACAGATGGCAGTAATGTTAGTAAAAGTGTTCAAATGGACAACAATTTATCAGATGGCAGCAGCAGTTACATCAAACATGATGTAAAACATGGTCCTAAAAGTGGCTGTAGTACCTGTACAGATACTGAACGTGTTGCCACAAAAGTTGAAAGTCGATGTGAGACTGTAAGAAACAGGAAATGTGCTGCCATTCCACCCAAAATTTTGATTAATGAAAATGCAGCTTATAGGGGTCAGCAAATGCCACAGGATGTGGAATTGCTCTCCGATGGCAGTGGCCATGATTAATTCTTTGGAAGCTTATTAACTGATGCAGATAAGTTGAGAGCAGATCTAATGAAAACTAACCGGAAGTTCTCGAGCTCACGAATGAACATTGCACAATATGATACTCCACCTGTGCAGCCCTGCAATTATTTCAATATAATTCAATTAACAACTGTTAATGACCCCAAAATAACTTTGGCAGATCCTTTTTCTGTGCAGTGGCTTCCACCTGAAAGCCTTCTCAGAAGCGCTTTGAAGGCATTGTATTCTGAAATTGCTCCACAGCACTGTATTGTTGAATTCAAAGGTTTAGGCCATTTTGATTTAAAATCGCTGAGAGTGTTGCAAAACTATTTTGTCTTCAAAGACATACGCCAAAAAGTTGAGGAAGAAGAGAAATGGCTCTCAGAATCAACACCTGGAATAACACTTGAAGAGCACAAAACTCTTGTAGACTCAATACATTACCAGTCACAGTCTGGTGATATTGCTTCCCACAGTGGTGTTCAAGTAACCCTAGATGATTTGACTTGTTTGTGTGGGGAGCGTTACGTTAATGACAATGTTGTCAACTACCTCATGAATGTGTTTGAGGACGATGCAAATAAAAAGGCAGGACATACTGTTTCTCTCTGCCTTTCAAGCTTCCTTTCACCGGAACACTTTGATGAAGGAGCCGTTAAAATTCTTCAAAGATTGTGTCTCACACGTGATGTGAGTAATGTCCAAATAATGCTACTTCCATGCATTATTGGAGAATGCCACTGGGGTCTGATAGTTTTTGATGTGGTACAAAAACAAATCTTGTATGACGATGGTTTCCATTTAACTCTGCCAATCAACTATTCTCTTAAATGCCAAACAGTTATTCAGACAATTTTTCTTTGAGAAAATTTGGAATGCCTGACCAACCTCTGTGTGGCTCTGGTTCATCAAGCTGTGGCATTGGAGTCCTTTTGGCAGCCAGAGATTTCTCTCAAGGCGTACGAGACTTCTCTTGGTCAATGAGACAAGCCCCATATCACAGAAAGCGGTTTATGTTGCAGATTCTGCAAGGTACGTAGACGATAAACTGTTGTTGCTTACCAGTAGCTAGATCATCAACAAAGGATGAAATACTTATCTAGTTTTACATCCTTGTCTCTACGAACTATTTTTTTTTTAAGGTTTGATCAAAAGTTGTTATGGTTTTGGCTGTATGGTCGAGAATTGAGCAGATGTTTCAGAGCAAAATATTAATTATTTGCATACGTAACCAAACAAGCGTTCCTTGTACCAATTAAACTTGGTATTTATTTGTTTTCAGTTGGAAGTTTTTTACGATCAAGAAAGTGGTTATTGTTTCATTTCGAATAGTTTACTCCCAGGCTAAATAACTAAACCCTAATTCAGAAAATAAATTCAGAAAATAAAAAAAAATGTTGTCTTCGTACAATTGCTACAATCACTATATTACGCCATCTTTATGATGTTTTTCTTTTCTTTCCCTTTTACAGGTCAATGTGAAGAATAGGATGCTCTCCAGATATTTCTGCTTGCTGCGTTCCTGGCCTAAATTAGTTCAGATCTGGTCCCGGGTTTCCTCGCTCTCTGCTTACTGCGAAGGGTTGGGTCAAGTATCTTCTGTATGCACTTGCTTACAGACAGCTAATCAGAACAGATTTTTCATCTCACATTTTTAGTTGAACTGAAAAACAAACAATCATACCTAGAAATATACTAGATATATTAGATATTCTCCTCGCTGTTTTGGGATCAAAAACTGGAAGAAATACAGGAAAAAGGCAAGTAAATATTATTTTCAATTTTTCAAGTATTGACTTGTTACTTTTCTGAGTGATAGCTACCAAAATGAAAACCAAGACAAAAGTGAAAGTCTGCAAATTTCATGCTAATGCACAAGTATAAAATAATGGAACTTCATTTGCCATGTGTGGCCTAACCCCCCACAGCATAGTGGAGAGTGGCGAAATTTGGGACCATGGGGCTCACTGGGGTTCTCGGTCCAGCAAGATATTCAGATTCTGACGATAGTTTTTGAAACAGAACTTGTGCACCAATAAATTGGCATTCATAAAACGTGTTTATGGCGATATGCCCCAAGACTCTTACAAGTGCTATCACTTCTGTCGATAGTGAAGGTGGACGTCAGTACTGATTTAAAGTCGAGTGTAATTCATATATAGATGTGGTTAGTTTGTTGTATTGATTATGTCAGTACATTGCAGATAAACGGTTTAAAGATTTGAAAAATGTTAAAGGTTGATCAGCTACATCTGTTACTGTAGGTACAAGAGGAAAGTTGGCACAATAAAATATACAATATCTGTTCTCTTTAGCCATTGTCATAAACTTCTATAGAAACGTCATTCAGAGCTGTCTCATCAGGCACATCGCCAGAGAGGAGAAGGCACAGTATAGAACTTTTATGGTGTTTCAGAACATGTGATGTAAATAATAATTAACGGGAAATTTTGTATATTGTGTGCTATTTTTTTTACTGGATGCTGCTGGCTGGCTGGCAAGAATTTTTTTTTTGCTTGCTGGGAGTTTAAGTTTTTCAGATGAACTTGCTGGGAATGTGGAACAGATATATTTTTGCCAGATGTTTTTAAAAAGTATAAAATAATAAGTTTCTGTTATTAATTTTGATAAAAATCGATTATTTGGTACAATTCATGAATATTGCTCGTTGGATGCTCCTGTTGAAGTACCAGTGTTCCTTGACCACTTGTGGTCACATCAAACACCCCGGGGGAAGTGCTGTCAAGGAAACGCTGGGCTTGAATCTCACGGAGCTCAACATCGTCAAACTTCTCGGTTGACAGCTGGTCCCGGTCAACCACTGAGTGAACATTTGATCGGTGGCTGATTCGCTTGCCATGGTTGCGGAATGGCTGCAGTGCCATTTCTTTCCCTTTCTGGGGTCGAATGCAAGTTTTGCAAAAAGGGCAGTAGACAAGGGCCACTCCTTCCTCTTCCTGCACCTGGTATGCGCACGGTACTCCATACATTTGCTCGTGTTCTGATGAGAGGGTTTTGCATATTTTCTGCAGTTGCTCAAGAACTATCTTAGCTTTCTTTGCAGGGGGTGGTCCTTGTAACGTCTCGTCCCGATCTTTTGTAAGATCAATCAGTGAATCATGTTCATCGAGTTCAGTTTTTGCTTCGTTGCTGCCCGCAACATTCACATCTGCATCTTGTGCCAGGATCTCTAGAGAGAGTTTTAAGGTCGGACCCTCGTGGTCATCAACTGCCTCGTCAAAGTCTTTTTCGGACCTTAAAATGTCATCATCCCCATCGGAATCACGGTATCGTAGCTTGAACTGTAAAGATTCGCTTTTCCTCTGAAGGACGTTAGAATTTACATATTCTATAATTTCTTCGTAGCCTTTCACGCTTGCTTTATATATTTCGTCCCGATATACTACTTTCACTTTGTGATTAACCATTGAAAGCAACCAAGGCAGAAACAAATCCTCTAATCAATACCAAACCGCTTTCTAAATATGGCAATATGAGAATTATACAGTACCACACAGAGCGCGATCAACGAAACTATATAAAGGGCCATGTTCCTTTCCAAATGAAAAACTTTCAATTGTTTTGTGCCCGAACTGTTACAGTATACAAATACCGTAAAAGCTCTAATAAGCCCCCCCTCTCTAATAAGCCCCCCTCTGGAGCTTAAAGTTTCTAATAAGCCCCCCCTGTAATAACCCCCC
>JAOEHT020250484.1:0-10688 GCA_025448195.2 Parazoanthus atlanticus
CCCCCCCCCCCCCAATCAACGGGAAAGCAAAACAAAAAGAAAAAAAACGCATTGCTGAATTCTATATCAAGTAAGAAAGTGTTGTATTCGCACATATATGTCATGAAGTTAACTGGTGCCTTGACAACACAAATGGCACAGCATACATCCGAAGAACGTGCGTGCAAATATACTATCGTTCACTATTAAGAAACTGCCGAAGTATGAAGCAAGTTTTTGAAATTAAATATTGCAAAAGGATACAGAATGGGGCCATCTATCTATCTCTTCTTAGTGATCAACAGCAAGATTTTGCTTAGCTTCTCGCAGTTTTTCATTGCAAGAATCAACCCATGCAGCCAGGGTCGTCCGTACCTAAGACTCCACTGGTGCCATAACAACAAGAATTGCAAGGCATACATCTGATGATTTGCTCAAACGAGACTTGTTTGCAGACAAAGGCTAATATTAGAGAGGTTGATGGATTCGATAACTGGCAGTATTAATAAAGTGCAGCTCGTTTGGGGCCACGGTTAATTCAGTGTTGACCTTGTGCTTAACTTTATTTTTTCACGGCCGGCCAACTTAATAATTTTGATAAAAGTGCATTCGCCGGACTTTCTTAATATGGATCACCCATATTCAGTAAGGCTCTACTCTCAGAACGACAAACCCTATTTTAACAATAGCATTAGCAATAGCTGACACTTTATGACAATACGTCAGTGTATGTTTGTAGTTTATCCCAGAGATTGATATTGTATTTTGATCCAATAGCATCTCTCGTTCTCAGAGTAGAACGTGACTCCTGATATTGGCAGCATAATAAATGTCTGCCAAATGTTCGTTATACCATCAGATTCGTGGCGATTAGCCTTCGCCTTCATTTAAGAAAACGCTTCCATCAAGAACGATTCTTCAACGCCACAATGAGGAAAACAAAACGCAAACAACTGCTTGAGCTAAAACTACGCTTTCTTCTTTATTTTTTTCTATTGATGTGCTTTGGGAGTATTCTCTGGATGACAGTAAGCGATCAGTTAGTATTGCATTCAAGCCGAACTTTCATCGAGAGAAGCAGAACTGTTTTCCACACTAGAAGAAGTCAAGGCAATGGCCCAATTGTTCATATTTGGAGCGGCTTGTGTCTCAAAGATCTGGCGATTTTGTGTAACTATCCTCTTTTCCCCAACGGTCCCGACAATGAATTTATTTTAAATTCTTCCTCGATGACTTACGAAGGAGATGATACAGCCATACGAATGTTTGGCTTTCTTACTCCGCCAGTGACGGGGTTCTACAACTTTTTACTCATGTCTAATGGTTTTACAGAATTATGGATCAGCACAGGAGAAGACTGGAAAAGCGGAAAACGAGTTGGTCGAGTTTTAGCAAATGAGACTGAAAAGTCAACATCGGGATCCTTTGAAAAGATGCGACTTCTAAAGAACAAAAATTATTTCTTTGATTTGTTACATTTAAGTAAAGACAAGAAAAGCACATTGGAAATTTCCTGGCAACTTCCGGGAAGGAATGAATTGTTTAAAATTATCTCAAATCGACATATTTTTCCATTTCGGTACAACATCTCGGAACAAAAATCTGGATCGAAAATCTTCTTGGACAACATTCCGCACAGTGCCGCTTGCTTAACTCATCGGTACCGCAAGAACCATAATCGCTTTCTTTCTCAGCAGAATAAATTTTATTTGAACCCTTTGGAAGCTGGCCTTGCGCTCCCGGTTTGCGAGTACACAGCAGGCTTCAAAGTTCATGGAAATCTTACACGATGGGAAGCTATTCATCAGTATTTCCGCCCTACCCACGTTTTCCCGTGGCCGGAGCACAGAGACATTGACGAAAAGAAATATTGGTTCCCTATGAATAAAACACACGCGGAAACTGTCGTGGGGTTATTTATGAACCAGCTTGAAGAGAACTATCCCAGGTAACGTCTGCTGTTCTCAGGTGCACAGGCGCAGCATTATAAGGTAGTGTTTGCATCGAATACAGAAGCAGATATATGACATAACCTCGTTCCCATGGTCTTCTGGGTAATTTTCAGAGTGGCGGCTTCTCAACAGAAGCATCAACCTTGTTCCCAGTGCCATCCGCGCGCCAATGTCCCCAACAAATCGGGAGGGGATGGCGAGGAGGGGGGGGGGGGGTAACTTTTCGCGCGGATGGCACTGAGATCGATGTTGCAACAGATGAGAAGCCGCCATTTTGAAGAACACCCAGTAGACCCTGGGAACGAGGTTGGGACCGAGTGTCATTTGGGTACGACTTTATCCCGGTTCCACTGTGAAACGCATGATAAGTTCCCGTATGCCGGAAGCAGTTTCATTAATTTGAACCCGGAATAAAATCAGGCCGGACGTTAAGGTACGGAATCAAGTAATGAATGCATAGATTAAACTCATCAGCTGACCGAAAGATTCCTTTTTACTGCGCTTTCAATCCAGAATATGAGACTCAATCCGTTTAAAATCAATTAAAATTACACCGTTATAAGTTTTAACGTGATTCACGTGTTCTATACAAGCTATTATTAGGTACTCGGTGCATGAAGTGAAGGAATGGTGTGCCGTCTGCGCATGTGTGATGTCTGCGCACTTTGGTAGTATGTCGATAAATAGGCAGCACATGCAATAATGCAACGGTTCTGGTGCGCATGTGCAATATCTACATACGTCAGTTCTTGATCCACACTGTAAATTTCGTGCCAATCAGATGTTTAGCTTTTCAAAGGATGTATTGTATTCCCTTTTCATATTTTACAACATCAGTTTAATCGTAATCCCTAAGGGTGGAATAAGGTTTGGGTGGTTAGACACCCCCCTCTTTCGACTAGCAAACAACAAAATACAATATAAAAATGAAAGCATAGAAAGCTCGACGGTCGCTCGATAGTCATATTAGCAACATCTTTTCAAAAACCCTGAAACTGTCTCTGGTCCTTGCTTGCCTCCAGTCTCTAAACGGTTAGTTTTTTAAAAGTATAATTAACTTGATTAATTGATCTATGATTTATTCTCACATTGTTACAGGAAATTTACCCTTCATTCTGTTGTACGGGTGGAAGCCAAAGGAAATGAAATCGTTATTGGCTTGGATGAAGACAAGAAACGAAGATATTTTGTGGAATTGGAACTCGATATTTTCCCAGGGAAACAAAGAGTTACATTTGCCGAATATATTTTTCGATTGAACCGTACGTCGTTATGTTACCCAAAAAAACTCAAGTGGAACAAAACTGCCAAGATTTACTTCGTAGTAACGGCAAAAAACCAAGCAAAATGGTTGCGTCATTTCATTTCAAATATAGAGAAGATTTATCATCAGACTGGAGATTCTAACTTAGGAGTTGTCGTGTATAATTATGAAGGTTCTGACATTGACTTGGAAAGTGTTTTAAAGAGAAGTGATTTACCCGAATATCGGTTTGCCTCAAAGGCAGGAAATTACTCTCGCACCGAGTCACTTAATGCTGCGATAAAACTAATTACCGATCCAAGTAGCATTGTGGCAATTATGGATTTACATTTGGATATTACAAGGGAAATTATCGATGAAATAAGAAAGGTACGTAGCACAAAAATTGCATTGTATATTGTGATGCGTTATGTTATGTTGTGTTATGTTATGTTATGTTATGTTGTGTTATGTTATGTTATGTTATGTTATGTTATGTTATGTTATGTTATGTTATGTTGTATCGTGTCATGTCATGTCATGTCGTATTGTATTGTATTGTATTGCACTGTAATAAATGTGTTATATTGTACAAACCTTGTAGGACACACTATACAGTCTCGTTCAATAGGCCGATGAATGTTGGCTATTATTTTCTCGCCAGTCACTCTCAGAAAACAGTTGAAAGAATAGGGTTTTTTTTTCATTTTTGCTATCATACTATCAAAGTTCGTATTTTTTCGCAAAAAAGCCCTATCTACATTGCATTTTAACAACCCGAACCTAACGAAAGTTTAATCTACCGATACTTTGAACAATTGCTCCCATTTACAGTTGTTTTCCTTAAAAATAATAAATATAACTAATAACGCAACGTATTGAAGCGTGTCCGAAATTTCGAGAAACTAATAATCAGCTTTCACTGTCTTGGGTCCGCTTTAAGCCGTTCACTCCCACAAGTACCAAATGATGTGTTGCCAACTTCTCATTACCTTTCTCCATATATTTCTATAAACAATTTGGGATCATCTTGTTAGTCATTTTAGGAAAGCGGTCAAAACATATGCCCCCAAATATGATTCATTTGGGGTAGAGGGGGAGGAGTGGGGAGAGAGGGGATACCGCACACTGTCTCCGCTGGAACCATAGCTCAATGTTTAAACATTTCTAAAGTTAAGATTTAAGTCCAGTTACACTACTCATTTTGTAGTGTACCATCATTTCATTTTCTGCATTAAAAGTATCACTGGGGCCACCCAGAACAGAAATAGGAGGCAAAATATGGGAACGATGCCCGCCTCCCCCTCTGGACAGAATAGGTCTGGGTCCCTATCTTGGGCAATTGTTTTGACCTCTTCCTTAGGAAATTTGGAGTGAATGACCAATTGCTCTATTCTCACAGCCAATCAACGTATTTTATATTGATTATGTAAGGGGAAGATAAAAACTGATAAACACGGTGGAGTGAAAGGGTAACCCAGACTTTTGAGATTTGGGATTAACGAGTATTAAAATGCTAATTAGCAACTATAGTAGGACGTACTGGTGAAAATGTTGTGACACGCAACAGGACAAAAGAAGCGAAAAGCAGAAGTTTAAATTCTAGTTTTCCAGTAACGTTTGATGTAAGCTTCCTGCATAAAGCGGAGACGAAAGGTATGTTCCAATCCAGTGTAAATCAAGAAAAGGAGAGAAAAAAAACAAAGCAAAAAAAAAAAAAACCGGAGAGACAGAAGCACAAACGGAAACTCGACAGAAGAGGAGACGGAAACAACGGATGGTTTCCTTTTTCTTCAGTCTCCGTTTTTGCTTCCGTCGTTTTCCCAGTGTAAGCCAAAACGACTATAACAGAAGCAGAAGGATTGAGCCAATCGCATGTGGCCGATCGTTTTAAAGCGCTGACTCGTGTTCAACATCACAGCAGCATGCAAACGAGGCTTTTGCCCTGCAAATCTGGCCTCCGCTTCTGACTCACACTAGAACGTAACATACTTCCGCGTCTCCTTTCTCCCCCTAGTACCGAAGCAGATTTGGATTGCTATTCTAGATTATACACAATATTACGAGATCAGCAAGCACCGTTTTGATAGGAAAAACCCGCATTCTCTGATGACATTTCACCTGAGGGTATTTAAAGAGGCGGTTTTTGCACTCGAACAGCCAAGGGTTTCATATAAGTATTGTGGCCTGGTTTCATAAAGCCCGAATAAAAGACTCCCCATCATTTTGGCAATGAAACTGCCACATGTTGTTGCCGTGTTTGTGGTTTGGGATACTTTAAGGAGCCTTTTTGAAGCAATCTGTACAAGTTTAGATCCCATTTTCTTGACTATCACAGAGTTGAGCTGTGCTTGCATTTTACATCTTATTTTATTATAAGAGGCATACAACGATAAGGTTCACTTGTTTTTAACCCTTTCATACCCAAAAGTGCCAAATGATGTATCGCAAAATTCTCATTACCTGTCTCCATACGTTTTCTATAAATATTCTAGGAGAATGTTGCATTTCATCTCAAAAGATTTTGAGTAATTGACTAATTCTTTATTCATACAACACTTCAATTTATTTTATAATGATACTATAAGGAGAAGATCATTGTTGTTAACATTGGTGGGGGTGAAAGGGTTAAGCCGGTAAACTGAGACATTTAAAACGGTTTGTATTTACGTTCGGCTAGGTATGATTTAGGGCAATATATGTTTGATTGACAGAGCGGAGAAACGGTCATTGGACTTTCATGATAAGGACATCTATGGTTGGTTAAGTTTTGTTAAAAGACTACTCGAAGGGTTTTAAAAACTCGGATTTGAGAAATAGAGCCTTCTACTTTGGGAGAGGTGATCTTTTGATCAGGACAAAAACTAACTTTTTCCTCTGTTTCTTGCAGTTGCTTTATCTAATTGATTTGTGTGTTGTCAGACGTTTAACCATGGCAGCAAAATTAAGACGTTGAAAATGTTCACGCATCTTTGTAAATACGTAAATATATCACAATACAGCAGTCTTTGCCGTTTTTCACGCTCTGTCTGTTTCACTGTATACTAAACTAGTGAACATAGCTTTAAGTAATGCAAAAGTAAGTTTCCAAATTAAGACAAAAAAACAAATGTTTACCCACCAGAAACTCAAGGTGCACGATTTTGTTCTTGTAATTATTATCGTATGAGGTGAATATCAATGGTCACGAGTATTAGGAGCAAATCAGAGCGCTCAAAAAACTTATAACTTATAACGAAATAATAATATTTGTTTTGGTAGTGAATTAGACTTTGTATATATTGACAACAATCCATTTACTCCATATATGAGCTGAACTTTTACCCATGAGTGTTCAGTTCAGCACTGATGATCGTTTAAATGGAGCCTTGTACATGTGTGAAACAACGATAAATAAAATACAAGATTAACTTAATGCAATAGTGTGATGAGACTGTTTATCAACTTTTACTTGTAATTTATTATTTATCAGATTATAAGAACCATAATGTTGTTTTCACACTAGCTTGATTTAGCTTTTTGCTGAGCTCTGGTAGACAAAACCAGCATAATGCTGACCGCAGATCAAACGAATGCTACTGGGTCACTTGATGACCCTCCCTCGTCCAACCTCACCAGTGACTCTCATGAGCCCTCGTTTGAACCTAGGACTGCATGTAATCATGGAAGAACTTCGGTTGTTCAGATCTCATCGTTCTCAGCCGTCTCTGGTTCAGCCGTTGTGCTTGCTTGGTCGGGGTTTTATCCAATCCCAAAAATGCTAAATGGTGTATTGCTAAATTCCTATTACCAATCCCCATACATTTTCTCTAAACAACTTGGGAGAATTTCACACCTCATTTTAGATAATTTAGAGTGGATGATGAATTGCTATATTCTCACAAGAAATCAACTTACTAAAATTAATGCTATAAGTAGAAGATAGATGTTGATAAACGTGATGATAGTGAAGAGGTTAATAAATATAAGTGAAATCTTTAATGCTTTAAATAGACGAGTACAGTAGTTGTAATAATTTTATAATATGTTGTTGATTTGCTAAATCTGTTAATAATAATAAATGATAATAAATTCTTTATTAGTGAAATAAGCATAATAAAATGTTCAAAAGCGCTTATTTACAATTTATAAAATCAATGAATATATAAGTTATAAATGTAAATATAATCAATAATTTTGTATAAAGAATCTACGAGTAAAAATGTTTGTTGAATAAAAATGGCCTCAATTGGGACTTAAAGGATGACAGCGAAGAAGTATTTGTGATGGAGCAGGGTTGGTTGTTCGAGAGTGAAGGGCTTGAATAGGAAAAGGCTTCGTCACCAAGTGTTTTAAAAGAACGGACAGGAGTCGCCAGTAAGGGACTACTCGTGGAGCGGAGGCAGTACTTTGTTAACTTTTCAGAGAGGTGAGATCTTTGATATGAGTAGGTGCCTGGTCATGACGAGCTTTGAAGTTATGAGATTATGAGAAGTATCTTGTATTTGATGCGGTACTTGACAGGAAGCCAGTACTGGTAATAAATGACAGGAGTGATGCGACAGAAGGGATTTGTATGAGTGACTAAACGGGCTGCAGTATTTAGGAGATTTTGTAACTTGTTGAGAACAGTATCAGGGAGACCATATAAGAGGTTATTGCAGTAGTCAGTCTTAGCTTGCTTGTAACTAGGTTGGGGATAAGAAGAGATGTTACTTTGAGAGACAAGAATTTCCTTATCTGACATATATTATTTCACAGATAAAAGTATGCAACATTGCACGTTTGGAAAGTATTCACTCGCATATAAAGTCTGGGAATTTTTTTCTCAAGGCAACCTAACGAGGCCTACTCTGGGATCTAAAACCGCCTTATTAACCCGCAAGGCTGAAATTTAAGCCACCTTAACCCGCCTTAACTTGCAACGCTGAAATTTGAGGATTTTCCTTAAACTGCCTTAACCCGCCTCAACTTACAAAGCAAAAAAATGATACTTTGCCTTAACCCACCACCAAAAAATGAAAATTTTCCCTAAATTACCTTAACAAACCCAAACCCTCGTTCCCAGGCTCTTTCTTCTCCCAAGAAACTGGTTGGGTCGCGTCACACTAGGTGCTAACAATAAAAGAAGAGTGCACGTGCATTTGTTTTGATGAAATCAATTTTTTTCCCTCTCTTCACTAGGCTAAGTAAGAACAAAAATCAATCTTAAGCACTCTCCTCATGTTTATTTTTAGCCTGCGTAGCTCGGCGTTCTGGTCGGTCGAGAAGGTAAAAAAGAGCGGCGAAGCCACGAGATCGAGTGAAGCGAGCGAGCCGCGAGAGAACGCCTGCCTCCAGGTGCCCTCTGAGCGGAAGAATGTTTTGAATTAGCGGCCGCCAGGCCGCTAATTTCTGTTGGCTAAAATCGCTTATTTAGTAATTGCCTCATATCGTTTTTTGATTGGTTTATGGTATATAAGTTATTCAGATTTATTCAAAAATATTTCAAACGTGTGGATGAGTTGTTTATTGCAGACAAACTTCATTGTTTAGATCAAAAAAGTCTGTAAGAACCGGGTTCCTCAACGATCAACCGCGGCTTCTAGGTGTATTTGTGGTGTCGCTAAATTTGTTTCGCTTTCTTCCCCGGTTTCTGCAGCTTCGCTCTTGCTAGAACCCGAGATCAAGCTCTTTGAAATCACTAATGTTTCAGCTCCAGCCGATCTTATACTATTAGAGGATTTCTTGGTCGCTGCTCGAACCGAGGTGATTGTCGTTGGGAGCGTTAGATTTTCTAGTGGCGTTTTCTGCTCCGGTTGGTCGAACTCTACATCTATTGTGCTTCACATGTACAGCTGTACTAATCTTCCGAGCACAAGCACGACAAACTCTATTGGAAATCCAGGATTTTTCTCTTTCTTCACGTCGATATCGGCAAATACCAATCCAGCATGTTCCTTCCTTCCAGAAGGCCGAAAAGATTTTCAGTCGAGCAATTTGTTCCAATGTGATTAAAAGAGAAGTTAGAGATACGACAGTGCGGGTTTTCTCCCCCGCTTTGCTGATTTCTTCGGAGTGAGAACTCCCGACTTTGCTGCAAACCAAAACAAAAACACGAGCACTTGTTCATTTTCCGAGGATTCATTGTTCTGGGCATTCCCTGCTCCACGTGAGTTTGACAGCTGTTACCATCCGTCTTTTTTAACAATTATTGATTTCCGCTTTGTGCTAATTAGTCACATCGTTTACATAATTAAAGTGCAAACATTTCTGAGCGTTCTATTTTCTGTCTCGCCCCATTCCTCGCGCAGCTCGCTTCACACGATCTCGTTCCTCGACTGACCAGAACACCGAGCTAAGCTACGCAGGCTAGTTTATTTTATTTGTTAGCACCCATGACCTGGGTGATATGACCAGACCAAACCGGGAGAGGACATTTCCTGGACCCTCGGTCCATGGACCACTTTTGTGGACCCGGTCCATGGACCGCCAATTTTTCTTACCAGGAAAAAAGGAAATAAAATAAAACCTACCACCAAAATATTTATCTGAAAATCTCGACTTGAATCAATGAATGTCCCTCGTACAAGCGATCGGCGGAACTGCCAAGTTTGAACCACAGATTTGGTGTAAATCAATTCCGAGTAAACTATTTGGCCTAAACTAATACAAATACCAGTGAAATGTTCTTGGATACACTAGGTAAGTCTATCCAACCGGCAAGACCCATTTCTTTCATATTGATATTTATACTCCGCCATTTTGTTTCGTGTAAGTACATATATGTGTATTGTGTAAGACAACGACGTGGTGTAAGATGAAACAAGAAGCGCCAACAAAATGGCAGACTGAGTATCAATGACGAAATGAAGGAAATGGGTCTTGCCGGTTGGATGTTTCCAACAACATACAGGGAGGTCATTTTACTGTTTCTGGTGATTCTGATAACGGTAATTGAACTGAGGAGAGTGCAGTTTGGTCTGAAATCATATGATTTATTGAATAATCTCATTAAACAAACGGTAGTCACATGAGCTGATATGTATCCTATCTATAGACACACGATTGTTCACTGGAATTACACATACGAAACTACATCCAGCACTCCATCCTACATTTCTCAGCATTCCCTCCAGTGCTAGCAGTATCGCTAGTTCCAGCTGGCGCTAACTGAGGTAGAGTTACTCTCATATCCTCGCTTGTGAGGATGTCGATTTTGAAAGATTTTTCCGAAAAATTTCAAAGCCTTTCTATAAACTTTTTCGACTATTTTCGAATGTTTCCGGAAAACTGAAATCAGTGAAGGTCGCTGTATGAGTAAAAACAGATTGAGCTAGATTGAGTAGTGAACTGCGTGTAGTCAACAAGATTTCAATCACGTTGCCTTCATCTTACAGCTGAACAGTTTAAAAGGAATCGGTCGGTGTAAAACGCAGACTGCAGACTGGGTGTAAAAACGCAGACTGAGAATGCAGACTGGGTGTAAAATGCAGAAATAACATAATAGTAATACTAACACTCAAATAAACGCCCCTCCAACACGTTTGATCACA
>JAOEHT020250571.1:0-10687 GCA_025448195.2 Parazoanthus atlanticus
TCTGTTTAATAGTTGTTCTCACTGTCAATATCAGAATGCTTGGGTACATAAGACATCATCACAGACAAATACGAAGTATGGAGCTCTCATTACCTACCACAACAAATGGAGGCTCAAATCACATCAACAACGAAACCCGTCAAACGCTGAGGTTAAGGAAGTCAGTGTGTAATCTTACGTGGGTGGTGGCGACAATGTTGGGGTGTTATGTCCCTTACCTCAGTTCGCTGTTGGCACGTCACGTGACTGACTACCCCAACATGCCTGTTCGGTTCGCTTTAAACATCACTTACATGATTACGTTTGCTAACTCAGCGTGGAACCCAGTCCTTTATTACCGTAATATGCGGGATATTCGCACGGCTGTATTGAACACCATTCATTGTACTTAGCTCAGGTGAATACATATAATTATCTTAAGGTTATTGAGTTTGGAAAAGTAAGAAACTTATAACTTCTTTGCTCAATTGAAACGTGGCTACTATGTAAGACAAATCACCTTAAAATGTCGTTAGTTGTCTATTATGACTCATGAAATGAAATTAGTGGCTATTCCAAGATTTTTTTTCAAACGATTCTTTAAGATACAATAAATGGTATTATTATACGATTGTATCTAGAAGCGTACAATAACACCAATAGACGACCATAAATATCCTGCGTTACATGTATTGTACACTTTGAGACTCGGTTAAACCGTTTCTGAAACCTGGCAATGTTATTTTCATGAAAAATGGATCAAATTAATTTGTATTTTGATTGATAATTGGCGGTTTGTTCTACACTAATTTCCATGCACTCAGTATAGTTTTTATTGATAGCAGAAAAGTCACTTCATTGAGGAAAAGAGAAACGAAAACTGCCACAAAGCAAAGGACTATCAGAATTGTGTATGTTCTTTTGGTTGAAAAATCAATAACAAGAAACCCTCAGTATCTTGGGCAGACACATTCAAAGAGAATATAAAGAAACTGTAACCAGAGCAAAACTTTGCAGCAAGGGTAGTTTTGGGTAAGAGACAACTTGACCATACAACATCTACTACATGTTAAAGATTTATTAAGGTTACCCGTCAAGGGTATGCTGGCCTGTTATGATGCCCAACTGATGTACAATATAAGTAAAGTTGGTGTACCCAGGTACACTAAGTACACTAACTTGGTACACTAACTGTGAAGCCCTCTGATACACACTCGCAGCACTCGTAATAGTAACGATCAAAGCAAATCTAAATGCTGAACGAACTAAGCCCAAAAAATGTATAAATATAGAAACGTCAAACCGTCTGGAATGTCATAAATTATTGCATTTATGTACACCATTTCTATATTGCTATTATATTTCTAGAATTGCAAATGAATAAAATAAATTCAAAATTTCGTGTATTCAGTATATAAAGATGTTATTATTCATGAAAACTCATGGCGTTTGAAAATGCGTTCTGTACGCCTGGAAAAGTCATTATGGAATTTCCAATGTCTGGCCTGTCCGATTCTCTTTTGTTGCAAATTAAAATATCAAAACCGTAAAACAGTTGCCAGAAAAGAAACATCTGGCTGAAAACAACGGGGAAAGAGATTTTTCTTTAGATATAGAAAAAAACAAGTCCTGTGAAACTCTTGGAATCTCATTATCAATCTTCTTTGTAATACAACAGTCATTCGATTTTTTGTTGTTGTTTAATTTAGACAATGAGTAGTCCCTACTTTCCTGTTAAATTTGTCGAGCCGCGGAAAAGAAATCGCGAGGCCAGCTTGCGGAAACTCGGGCGAGAAAACAAGGGAGAAGAGGGAGAGAGGAAAACAAAAATTTTCTCCCACTTTCTCTTGTTTTTTCTCGCCCCAGTTACCGTGCGCCGGCTTTTGCGATTTCGTTTCCGCGGCTCGATGGATTCAACAGGAAAAATAGGGACTACTCGTGGCTAAGTTTGATTTGGAACTCCGGCATTTGGAACACAATGTAAAACGAGTCCAACAACAAGTATACAAGGGAATTTCACTAACGCCATAGCAAAGTTTTATAGCCACAGACTTAAAATAGTTAACTAATATTCTAACCTGCCGGAGTTTTAAGTAATCGTTGTAACAGTGTATTGGGAAATAACATTATTTCTTTGTTTCTTCATTAAAATTCTGTCAAATCTAGCTTTCAACAACTGTAATAAGGTAATTTGTTTGTAGTTCTTTGTTATTTTCCAGTAAAACAGAAACTGTATTTACAAAATTGAAACTTCATATCCTGTTTGAAGAGCAATTGCTAAACATAAGTCATCTGCATTGTTAATTGAGATAGACATTCAGGTTCGGATTAATATGAACCCTCAGTGCTGTGTACAGGGTGCGCTGATCAAGACATTTATTTTAATTAAACATTACATTTGTAAGAATAGCTCAAATGATATATATGTTCATATCTTTGCTTTTCAAAAGTTGGTTTTCAAAATGCATCGGAAACCAGTGAAAAAGTATGAACTTCAGTTTTCGCAAGAGTTTTATTTTGCAGAAGTAATTTTAGAACGTTCAACTTTTCATGTTCGCTGAAATTAAAATTGTAACGAGTTATTTTAAATTAATCTAGGGGCATAAATGTAAAAAAATTATTTAGATAAAAACAAACTAAATTTTTGTTCTATTTTGTAGAAATAATTTGAGAACTGCCAACTTTTCATGGTCGCTAAAATTAATATTGTAATGAGATATTCTAAATTAATCTAAGGGCATAAATGTGATAAATTATTTAGAGAAAACAACCTGAATTTTGTATAACGTATTATTAATATAAAGATTTATAAAGCGGTTTTCATTTGACCTTGAAACTAAAACAAGCGAACCAAATGCGAAGCTAAGTTCTGGAGTTTTGATTGGGTCCTGAACATTCAGCGGACGCGAGTGCCATCTTATTGGATTTCGGAACACGTTCATTTGACGCTGCGTTTTGATAATTTTGATTTGTTGGGAGAACAAGATTCTGTACACAGCTAACAAAGTTTCGTTTCAACAGACTACGAATGAACAGCTACAGTTTGTAAGTCCTTTTTAACTAGACAAACGAACAGTTTGACTAAAAACCATTACGGTATTACTGTTTTTATCTTACCTGGCATTGGCAGATGAAACAAAAAGCAACTGACATGTAGTGAACGAATTTTTCAAAATCAAACGAAAATCGCTCTATGGTAGATTTCTTAATCAAATGTTTGGCGTTTTCAACAAAGAGCGCATCCTACAAAACTGTGTTATATTATTATTTGAAATGTTGCGACTTTGAAGAAGCCTTTGATCTTGAAGTTTAATGCCACGGCCTTAAACGTACAGCTGCGGTAATTTAACCTCACTTAATACTTCCTCTCTAAATATTCAATACTGTGCAGATGCTGCGGGATTAACATACAGCTCACTGGTGAACGCATGCAAGTTTTCGATTCTTGCAGCCAATTTTCCGCACAGTCTTAAGACATATCATCTAAACTGCAAGGTAAGGTAACTAACAATTTCTTTATCATAATTTTAGTTAATGCCTATTTTTATATTAATGTAATGCGATCAAGAACCATGTTCAGATATATCGAGGATATTACACGATGGTGCGAACATATGAAGTTTATCTTCGAGTGGAAAAAAAAGATTTCACGAGTGAGCATAGCGAACGAGTGAAATCTTTTTTTCCACTCGAAGATAAACTTCATATGTCCGCACCACCGTGTAATTTTCTTTTTATTATATAGATATGAGTGTTTCGCTGGAAAATAAAAATAAACTAGACGAAAATGATCTCCAAAGTGTCTTTATTTTGCAAATGGTCAAAATATTGCAATAGCAAAAAATGTTTATCTTAAAATATGTCAAAAATAAAATGTATATAAATACTGAAAAGTTTCTCTAAATTTTGCTAAAATGTTTTTGAAGGGATTACTGGCTTTCGTCGCTGTCTATGATCACAACGCCGTCTTTTGCGCGTGAAACTGTTGAAACTCACCGCCATGGCCGCCATCATTTGTGAAAACATTTACAGTTCCGATCTGACATTGATGGAAAACAGGTTGGCATTCCGCTTCATTTCATTTAGCTGCAGATAAACAGGTTGCGAAGCAGCACTTGTTGCAGGGTGAACTGCTGAAACAGCTAGATAAAATGGTGAATCCTCTTTCATCATCTCGGACGGTCTTTGTTCTTTGTAAGCCAAGTAAGTTAATACTGGACATCTATCGGGATTATCACATTTTTCATACATCTTTGGCTTTTTGTCTCACATTTCTCGGGTTTTCGTCGGTTCGAGTTTTGACAACGCGCGCCGAAATGAGCGGGAATAACAAAGGAATGACGTCAGCGATATCTTCACTAGTGAGGATATGGAAAATATGTCACTCGTATCCCGGATGTAGTTTTGCATGAAATCTGAGAGTGGCGTATTTTACAGTAAAACACTCATATCTATATAATAAATAAGAGTGTTTCTTTCTAAATGGTAGAAAGTTGGAAAGTTTAGTGAATGAGGATCTTGTGTGTGGAAACAGGTTTTGCTCAATCCCCTGATTTTGCAAGTGAGAGAAAAAGAAAAGAAAAAGAAAGAGAAGAAGAAGAAGTTTAAAACTAATGTTGTGGCAAGTGAATGTAGTTCTTGCAGTCTGTCTTACAGTCAACGGTAAGGACGTGAAAACCGTAGTCAAAAGAGTTTTGTTGTAGATTTCAAAATTGCAGACGGCAAGTTCAAACCCTTCAACCGTTTCCTACTACCTCTCGATGAAGAAAATGAAAGAGCTCTAATTTGCAGTTAAACCATCTTTTGGACCGGTTATTTCGATACTTGGAAGGAACATTGTGTTACAACTACCTTGTCTTTCATGAATTTTTAATCTTAGCGTTTGGAAGAAATAAATGACTTTGGTATGGTGGAGACCCGCCGACTTGCCGCTGTCTTCAAAATGATCAAATAAGTCTTGACGTTTTACCTAAAACTTCGCCACAATCTTGAAAACTACAACAGAGATCTTGTGAGTACAGTTCTCACGTCACTTCCGTTATCTGTAAGACAGACAGCGAGAACTACATTCAATACATTAGTTTTAATCTTCTCTTCCATGCTATAAGAGCTTTGCAAACTAAATATGAAATATGAAGTCTAGACTAGTGGTGTGCAGATGTAAATACTAGTGTTTTATTAAAAAGTTTTTGTTTTTGAAGTTTGTATGACCCTGGTATAGAATAGGTGGTGGAAAGGTTAGTGGTGATTCTGGTGATGGTGATGATGAGAGTAAAGTGTTGATGATGATGATGATGATGATGATGATGATGACGATGATGGCGATGTAGATATATTGATGGTGACCATTTTGAAAATGATCATGCTGTTGATGTTGCTGACGATACATGATGTATTTTTTTTATAGTTATGAAGGCACTGGAAGATCTCTTTCATTAAAGCTCATCCAACAGTTAAGGGAGCAAAATGCTTCATTGGGAACCATGGCAACCAAGACTGCTACCACTCCAAGCTCTGGCGTACTTGGACGCACTCTTCATGAAGTTGCACTGAATGAGTCCATCCGGTATGCACCAGGTGATGATGTTGAACAGTGGTTGAATGGCCTCCTGTGTTTGGATGCTACTGTTGTGCCACGAGTGAGCTCTGGTTGCCCTTTGCCAGAAAAGTGTGAACTGTATCTTTTTTATTACACAACTTCAGTCCGTGGAGTACAAAAAACCCATATTTAGGCTTGGAACGAGTACAAATACCCTGCGCTATTTGTACTGTAGTGGTTATTTTGTATAGTAGCAAACCAGTTGAACAAACTTTATGAAATTTTACATTAGAAAGATAAAGGCATATAATAAATCTTTTATTAGACAGTTTAGTATGTAGTATGACTGGATATTGTTACTCGTCCCTTGCATTTTGACTCGTAACAATATCCAGTCCTACTACATACTAAACTGTCTAATAAGATATATTTATTATACAACTTCAGTCCGTGGAGTACAAAAAACACATATTTAGGCCTTGAACGAATACAGTGAGCGAACATGGCGGAGGCTTGCCATCCAGAGCTTTCCGTCATAAGCTTACTAAGAATTCAGTAATTTTTGGACAAAGGTTAAATAATAAAACAATTATTGGACTCGATTACCACAAAATATCGCGATTTTCTCATATTTTGTAGACTAATTATTTCCCCGTGGATTTGGCATCGGCAAATAATCGTATAATGACCACTGAGAATTGACAATATTTTGCTCAATATTGTCAAGTAATTATAGTTTTGCATGCCATGGAAGCGCTTTTACTTTGTTTGGTGAAACCTTAAGTTACATGTATGTTTCAATCTTGATCATTTTACCTTGACCAGAAGACTGTAGATACTATGTGAACCGTGATACATTATTCTCGTATCACAAGGCATCGGAGGTATTCTTGCAGAGACTTATGGCACTATATGTCGCTTCACATTACAAGGTAGGTTCTGAAAATGTAGTGACAGTTCTTCAAAAAGAGATAAGTCATAATATTTTGTTGACAAAATTCCTCCGGATACTGCAGTCCACTAAATTTTAATACGTAGCATCGTATCACTGCCAGCCATTGGATTGTCTCCTCTTATTTAAAAATATTTTAAGCTAAATTACCCCGCTCCCTATTAGCACCCACTTGCATTAGTACAGCTTAGTTCAACTGCACATCCACAGTAAATTTCCTTATCACCTTGCACCTTTGTAATATTTATTACGATGTTATATTTATTTTTGTATTACTCCCTCCTGTTATTAGCGAAAGTAAGTGGGCTGCCTGTGAAATTTTGTATCACATTATGCTGGGACAAGGAGAGGCTACCAAGGTACAGCATGCTGCCGGGAGCTCGAGAACTTTTCACATGGATTTGGAGCTCTGAGCTTTGAGGTAAGTTTATTTACATCGTACTTGTGATTGCAAGAAATACAGACGTCATTCTTCGAGTGAACGTTTTCTCTGCCAGACTGTAAACACATGTCATCGGACATGTCTGTCACGAGTCATGTCGGACATGACTTCACTTCAGATTATGGCGCTTAATTAGTTGTAGATTACGTCAGTAGCTGGAGAACACTTGTAATCGCAAATCTGTTGAAACTGATCCTGTTGAAATGTTGCATGATGCAGGATAGAACATGATAAATATTGTAGAATTGTCAGAAAGTATGATGCAATGTTTAGGTTAATTACTACTGTGTGTAAGGAAATTATAAAATACCACCTTTTTTCCAAAACAATTAGACAGGAAATGAGGAATTCAAATGCCCTTGTTCTTGTCCATGTTTACAAGTATTCTATTAAATGTTTGCTATCAAGGGAAGGTACATGTAACCTTTAATCTCGGAACGAAAGACCCTGTTGGATTTTTGAACAATAGCATTAACAATAGCTGACATGATCTGACATAACATTGTATGTTTGTCTACGGATGGTTCGGTTTAGCCCCAAGTTTAGGGTTATTTATATTGTATTTTTGTCCAATAGTGTCTCTCATTCTGAGAGTAGAGACCCATCAAGGGTGCTATTCACCTGCACCAGGTCCTGCTTAGGGTATGGGTAGTACATGAAAGTGAATAGGTAATGAAAAGGATGGAGTTTGTTCCAAAATTTGTTGGGGCATTCCAAACCCTGGTTAGCAAGAACCTCTGATGGCAGAGGATTTCTTCTATCAAATATTACCATAATGCCAAATCGAATTTTTACATGCTCTAAACAAGGACCCAATAATAGCAGAGGAAAGTTAGTGGTGTACAGAAGTTGGGAGGTAGTGACTGTGGCCTATAATATGTTTGTAACTAATATAAATAGAATGTCTAAAAAAACTTGCTGTTCCCTGACAAAGCCACAATGTTGGCTAAATCTGTTGAAAAAATATACAAGTTTTAAACTAATGACAGCATTAAGTGATCTGTTTGCTCTACGTTGCTGCTCACTAGTTTTATTATAAAAAATTGAAAAAATCGTATAAACATATACAATACAATATGTATGGGTAATCGAATGGTTTGGAGTGCAATTCGGGATTAATCAGCACAACTAAATATTTCAAAGATTTTCAGTTTGTGGTCTTTGAAATATTTACGAGTGATGATTAATCCCAAATTACATAAACAAACCATTCGATTACTTGTTAATAATATGCATTCATACTCTGTCCCGTCTTGTTTGCGAACCGTTGTGTAAAACTCCTCGAGCACTGCATTCAGCTCATTTCCTGACTGATTTGCCCAAGATTTCCACACTTTGAACCAGTTGTTTGTACTAATCACTGTGTTCTTATTGGATGTTTTGTCTTTCAAAGTTTGAATTAGGTCTTCATTGCACTCGGCAAACCTGGCCGCCATTTTGTTTGTTTACAACCAGTGCAACTTACATGTTGTTGCACTGTTCTGATTTGTAACTGCACTGTTTGGGATTAACAGAGGGGCTCTTAGCCAATCAGATTGCAATAATTTTTCTGTGCATATTATTAATAGTATAAAATACTGCATCAGGATTTCATCACTCAGTTATATAAATTCTCCACATTCTACATGGTTTGGTTGCCAATCTGGCATTTACTATAGAATTTATACTCGCCAATGATGATTTTTTAGTCACATTAACAATTGTCTCAATTTTGAGCCTCACTACATGTACGGTACCTAGAACCTTTTTAGGCTATACAATGTTCAACAAGTTTTTTCGACCCCATTAGAATATTTACAAATAGTTTCTATTTGCAAAAGAAAGGAGTTGCAATAATTATGATACAGGTTGAGGTCAGGTAGGGCCTAGAGAAACCATAAAGGGTTATAAAATTATTTATCTTGGAATGAAATCTGGTCACATGTACATGTACATGTAATAAATCTGGTTGCATGTCTCATGTACATGTACTGTACATAATTATGGTGTTAATAGTAGCATTTACAGCGCAATGGTTGTGTGAAAGACAGGTTTTTTATTGGCCAAAAAAGCCTATCAAAATTACCATGGGAGGACCATCTTCTTGCTTTGGTACTGTAAACTGAACAGTTAAACAAAATTTTTCGTAACCCTTTCAGCCCGAGCCACTTTATCAACACCTATGTTCTTCTTACAGTATCAATAGAAAACTATTTATTTTGTTATGAGAATTTAAGAGCTGATCACATGCAGCAAACACTCAAGAGATGAATTACTTATTTCTCCCAGCTTATTTAAACAGAAAGTATAAAGACAGGTTGAGAGAAATTAGCAACACATCATATATCGTATTTGGGTCTGAAAGGGTTAATTAATAGTATGTGTAACATCAATCTTCCAAGCACTTTTAAATCTTTTTCCTTGCTTATTACAAACAAATAATCCAAAATTGTTCATATTATTTTTATTGGTTATTATTGTAGATATTTGAGGAAGAATGAAGCATGAGACGTGTGAAGGCTGTTAGGGATAATCTCTACGTTGTTGCTCATCAAAAGGTTTGTCAGCATGTTTTCCTTATATTGTTTTAGGTCAAAGCAAATTAGTTGGAAAAGGGGTCAGTTATGTGGTCCTAAGAGCCACCTTTCCCACCTTTCTCACTTCCCCCACCATTTGAAAATTTCTGGAACCATTCCTCATAGATCTATGACTGTTAAGCTACGAATTCGGGTAGGCAAGCACTCAGAGTTGTAACTCTCTGTCAAACTCTTTTGAATTTTTGAAATCAGTTATTACTGTATCAGGCTCTGCCTCACCACATAGAGTACTATCAGCATATCTATTTGGACAATTCAAAATGTATATCAAATGTCAGATGGGTTTGAATAAAGTGATTTTGAGAAATAGGGCCATCTACTTTGGGAGAAGTGATATTTTAATTAGCATAAAAATTAATATGTTCTGAATTTTTCTCTGAGAATTTTATACTGATTCCTGTCCCACATAGCTATAGCTCTGACCCGGAAAACTGAAATAGAAATGTAATGATTTTGCTTGGGCACAGTTCAACAGAAAGTTAAAAAACATTCACAGCATAAAATGTGAAAAACCAATGATTTCAACAATTCCAGAATTTTATTTGTTATGATTTAAAATACTCCTGAAAAAATTTCCAAAGTACTTCTGGAAAGTCCTAGATTTTCATTATAGTGAAGGTGTACATATATGGACCCTGTGATTTGTGTCAGAAGTTTAGAGCCATGCGAGCAAGATTAGAAACATAACTTACAAGATCATCTTAGTTAATTAATATATATAAATTGTTTTCAACCACCATCACCCAATCTACTGTACATGACTGTACAGCCATTGCACCATTTTGTTTTAGTTAAATTAGTCTCCACACTGTTTACTGCAAGTCCTGGTGGGCAGGGGGGGGGGTACTCCCATCATTGACTATATGAGTACTGTAGGTGCCACCCAACAGGGTAAGCTTTTGCTCTGGAATGAGGTGGCAAGTTTCTAATTTTGAGTAGCCTTTACTAAAGTAGGGTGACAATTTTCAGAAAAAATGACTTTTCTCTTTGGATGAACAGTGAAACTAGTGAAGGAAAAGAGAAAAGAGTTTGTAATCCAGAAACAGAAACTGTAGTTACATGTAGTCCCTTGGGACCTAACCTGTTTATGTATGCTGGATTGTTTTGGCGGGAAACCGTTCTTGTATTTATTGTGCTGGAAAGGAATTATTCATTATCGTGGTTCTGTTAGCACTGGTTAACTTTATCTTGGATGATCA
>JAOEHT020250664.1:0-10687 GCA_025448195.2 Parazoanthus atlanticus
AGGCCCCTCCCCTATATCCGCCCTTGCAGTTCAGCCTCGGCCAAAATTTACTGGTTCTTATAAAAAGAAAAAGCTTGTAGTCTTAATAGGAAAACTGGTAGTTTCTTTTTTTGCGTCGGTGAGTGAGCGAATTATGTGGTTTGAGCAACAAGAGGTGATACGGTATGAATTTTTAGCTGTAAGGTTGGGTGGAAAGTTGACGACGTTTCGAGCGTTAGTCCTTGGCTTTTTTGATAATTTGTGAAGGATAAACATGGAACATGAAAATTGTTGGTACCTCTAGAGCCGTCCTTGGGTTGTGTTCATCGAGAGCTTTCCCTTTATTTTGTTTCGTCGAGAGACTGAAGTGGATACTCAAGTGGCCTGTGGCACGGGAGGACTGAATGGTTGGATGAGAATCCGTGTATTTGGGTTCTTTGTCTTTTAAAACAGTGCAACACGTGGTTCGGCGGATTTCGGCCTTAGGACTGGAACATAAGATATACGGGGAGGGGGTAGGCCTGAACTGTTTTTGTAACATTTGTACTGTGCTTGAAATCTGTTTTTGGATGTGTGCCCATTGCACGACCTTTTTCACTGCAATTAATTTTCTTATCTTTATATAGTTTGTTACAGAAACTTTGTTCTTGTCAATTATTCTTCATCAGTTTACTTTTAATATATGACAGCTGGTCGAGATACCTCAGAGTACTGTTTATATTGGGGGAGCTAGTGAGCACATAGGGCCTAGGGGTCCGAAATTTAGAGCTTCTGAAAGGGCTGGAAATGCGTGTGATGTATGTTTGGTCTCTGTTTGTCAAAACCACTCCCAATGGTTAATTGCTACCACACAACGCCCGGTTTCAAACAGTACTGAGCTCGTCTAACACAAGGTACGAAGTATGAGGGCATTGCGTGACGAGGACCTGGGACTGAGAAACATTTTTCGACGAACAGACAGTGAGTGTATCGTGGGCTCAGCAACAAATTATCAGTTTTCCAAAATGGCTGATGGGCGCGTGAATTCTTCCACAACGCCGGGTCGTAAGTTAATTTGTCCGATTTCTCTGTTCTTGGATTCTAGTTTTTCGGTTGCTTTAAAGCTAACACAGACGACTCGCTTCTATTCTGATTTAGCGTCTTCAGCCACAGATGTGGTATCAAGCGGTCATGACAGTTCTACGCGAGACTTCTACATCGGTCTTGGACTTGCAGTCTCGTCCAGTATTTTCATTGGATCAAGCTTTATAATAAAAAAGAAAGGTCTATTAAGAGTTGCTGGGAATTCAGGAACCAGAGCAGGTATGTTTGCAAGTTTATTTGCAGATAAGAATCTTTGAAATTAAAAGTTTTGTTATGATTTTCTCGTGGTAAAAGTTTACACGTCATTAATATTCACACCACTGTAGTGTCGCGTTTTTGTCAATGAACCAAGGAAAAATTATGAACCACGGAAATGTGAATATTTTTCCTTTTTAGGCCAAGGAGGTCATGCATACCTCAAGGAATGGCTTTGGTGGGCCGGAATGTTGACAAGTAAGGGATTGAGTTTAACTATTGTTTTTGGTGGATTTTATACGAATTTTGCTAATCAATAATCATTGTGTTGTGAGCATGCTGCGTTCTATTTCCGCTTCGAAACCTAACAGGAAAATCGAAATCTATCCTCCGTGTACACAGTTTGTAAACGCTATTGTAAGCAGAGGTAATCCACATTACGCGATAAAAAGTTTATAATTAACTGAGGTTTGGAATCGCTGAAAATTATCGATTTTTTTTGCCTTTTCGAAAACGATCAGAGAAGACGCATTTGAAGTGCATGTTGATCGATGCTGATGCGTGATGTAATTAGTGACGTGCTCTTTATATTGCTATTACCTCCAACCTCCATTTAATCAACTTGAAAATATCGATTTTGCAATATACTGGTTGAAGTCATTTATGGCTTTTAATACCATGACGATTCCTGATGGTATCTATACATATTATGTGTAATAAAGTAAATGATATTCAGATCTATAACAACTTCGATATTGTTCTAAATCTACAACTTTAATTTCCTTATGGCAACAAGGAGTACATTCTCCATATGAATTATGATCACTGAAACTTTTCCTTGCTCCACATTTTATTCTCATTCACTTCTATTTCGTTTTTATGGTTAAATGCCACCTCATATTACATCAATATACCCGCACCATATCATTCAACGGTCTACACAAAACAAACTGTTGCTGTACCAAGCGTGTTTGTGATTAATGTAAAAAACTCGTTTTATCCAAGAACTATAAAACAGTGGAAAAATTCTAACTTATTTTGTATTTTTTTCTTGTACATTTCCAGTGATATTTGGTGAAATTGCCAATTTTTCAGCGTATGCCTTTGCACCTGCCATTCTAGTAACACCTCTTGGTGCCTTGAGTGTACTGGTCAGGTAAGTTTTGAAATGCTTAATACATACCAACCAACTCATGTGTCTCGCACCTCACCATCTGTTTTTATGCTCACAAACCAGAGATCTGTAATTTCATGTTTCAGACTTGTTTGAACTCTTTCCTAATATTATACACCCACAACTTCTGAATTTTTTTGAAAAGGATATTCATTTGATGAAAGACTGTTCTGATATTGACACCTAATAGTATACTTTCTTTTGAGAGAAACGTCCCGATTCCCCCCTAGCTCTGTTGGTTCATGCTACTACCAACAGGGTTGCTCAGAAGCGAGGCTACAACTGTTTTTCTTAAGGTTTGGAATGAAAGGTACATCAGCTGGGAAAAGGAGGTACAACAGTGGCATTTTTCCTATCTCAAGCTAAAGTTCAGACTGATTTACAGCTGGGGAAAGGCAGTGCAATTTGCCTATGTACTGGCCTTAAGAAAGACACTGTACAAATACAGTACTTAACTTATGCATTTTGGTGCAGTGTCATTAATATTTTGATACTTCTTTTACCTTGACTTTGTCCAGGTTCCCTGGCTCATTATTTAATTATTTGTTATTATTTTATTCATTATTTAATGCTTGAAAACCATATTAGATTTACTTGATCGTAAAAAAATACAATGTGTTCAATTGATACAATATGTTATAGAATCGTAGTCACTTGCAAAATGGTATTGTTATAACAACTCCTTGACTGAAGAAGGAGTTTTGCTCTGAAATCATTTTCACTCAGATTGCAAAGTTAACAGTATTCATTACAAGCTTTACTACTGTCTTTTAAAGAAATATGTACACAGTGTGGTAATATCAATAGTAGTGTTTTTCAGGTGTACTGTCCTGCTGCTATAAATAGTTTTATAACAGAGTTTTCTTATTCTCTTACAGTGCTATTCTAGCATCTTACTATCTGGATGAAAAGCAAAACCTTCATGGGAAAATGGGTTGTCTGTTGTCACTGATTGGCTCAACAGTTCTGGTTCTACATGCACCCCAAGAAGAAAAAATCGATACAATGGAAGAACTTTCAGCCAAGTTGGTGGGGCCAGGTAAGTGGCAAACCAATATTTGGAATGCATATTTTTTTGATGCATAGAAAAGAGAACTGTATTTGCTTAAATAAATGATTCCGAGGTAAATCTCACACTCAAGTCAAATTTCAAGGGGTATTTTCAAGCTCTAGTGCATGGAATATATATGTGCAAAATGTGCGTAATGTGGAGCCTGGGCCGGGAATTCCTTGAAATATGTTTCTTTATGAAAGTTCTGGTTGGTTTTAACTGCTGCAAGCTAACTTATGATAACTATTATAAAGGAGCGAGACTGTCAAACAATTCAAAACAAAACTCAAAACTCTTTTATTCAAGATAGCTTTTAATTGTTGAGTTACTTTTTCTAGATCTATGCTATTAGAATATATAAATTTTACAATTCTTTCTGAAAATTAATTTTTAATAATTTTTGACAATTAGTTTTTATTGCTAAAGACCTTGTTCGTACTCAGAAGTAGTATATTTATTGATATTGAAACAGATGTATTTCATATAGCTGTAAAGCACCCCAGAATATTTTTATAATTGGGTGGTATAGAAATGTTATTATTATTATTATTATTATTATAATTATTATTATTATTACCATATTTCCACTAGACAGTGTGTTGGTTCACAATATTATTTTCATGGCAGTGTGATAATTCATTATTCTTGCTTGAGGCTTCAATGTGCTAAAACACACACTGCTGATATAAAGCAATCAAAACAAATTAATCTTATTTTACATTTTCTTGTCACTTTGAGATTTTGCTGTTTTGAATTACCATAGTTACCCATGCAAAATAAGTGTAATTTCTCAATTGGTGCAAAATAGATGTTATTGTTGCAAGACAGTACAACCCTGTTTTTCTTTAAATGTGTATGCTGTGAAGCACATGAACCCCC
Source organism: Parazoanthus atlanticus (assembly GCA_025448195.2). NCBI lineage: Eukaryota > Metazoa > Cnidaria > Anthozoa > Zoantharia > Parazoanthidae > Parazoanthus > Parazoanthus atlanticus. The sequence continues at coordinate 4,362 of JAOEHT020250664.1, forward strand.
ACTGGTCAATGTTTGGATATCTCATATATACAATTTTATATGTTTTTAAAATTAACTTTGAATATTTGCTCTCCTTTCTCAGGATTCATTGCATATGGCTTCATAGCTACTGTTCTTGCACTTGTCTTGATTATCTACTATGGACCACGATATGGCAAAGTCAATATTCTGGTCTATATTGCTATTTGTTCCTTGATTGGTTCAATATCTGTCATGGGCTGCAAAGGAGTTGGGATCGTATTGAAGCAAACATTTGACCACAACAACCAGTTCGACAATCCCCTCTCATGGGGGTTGATATTCGTTGTTTGTTTTTGTGGCACAACTCAGATTAATTACCTCAACAAGGCTTTGGACATCTTTAATACTTCATTAGTGACGCCGATTTATTATGTCATGTTTACAACATTGACAATCATTGCCTCAGCAATTTTGTTCCAAGAATGGGAAATAATGGGGACAAAAGATGTCATTGGTACATTTTGTGGCTTCCTTACGATTGTCCTAGGTGTGTTTTTGCTACATGCATTCAAGGATATCAAATTCTCGGTGCATGATCTACAGCTGATAATGAAGTCAAGAGGCAGAACTGATGGACATATTGTTGAAAACTCTGAAACAATTATGCTACACAATGTGAATAGAGACGAAGATTCATCAGATGGGGAAACAACTCATTTTCTAACTTCCAACAATTCCAATCATATCTGATGAAACTGTGTTGCACACTCAGGCAAGATAAAACTTCTAAGGGGTCGTATCATGGTCGTAATGGTTTGCAACCTTCCATTTCTCACAAAGACACTGTTAAGGCCAGACCAATTTAATTTTTGGTAGCATGGATCCAACTGACCCTGTTTTGAATAAAAGCAAAAAACAGTGATGAAAAATGAAAAAACTATGTGTGAAACATATTTTTTGTAAAAAAATCTGAACAACCAATCAAAGCTCCACAAAAGAGTGACAATTAGATTTTAAATTAGAGTTTTCATAGTTTCTTGTAAAGTTTAATGAAAGCGCATTTGATCATATTTAAATGTTAATTTGTGTATTAATGTAAATTATTAAATAATAAATTATTATAATTATTATTATGACAAAAAGGAGCTGAAGACAGTTGTATTTTTTTATGTTTACAACGTATACAAACAAAAGGGTTATTCTGATTCCTTGTACCTAACAACTAAACCTTATTATTTCAAATATTATTTCAATCAGAAAGGGATGTGTTAGAATGCCACAGTCAAAGAAAAAATGTAGGATATTTTTAAAATTTCGGGTTTTTTTCCAACTGACCAACCCTTCAAATTTTGAAAAATATCCGTGCTACCAAAAATTAGATTGGTCTGGCCTAAGATACACTGACAATTACCACTGACAAATAATTCAAACTCAGTTTTAGCTCCTTCACTCCCAAAAGTTGACTCATATTTAAATTCTCATTACTTGTCAATAATGTTTGAATCCTATCAATATGTTTGGGAAATTTTGCATTTCATTAGATATTTTGGAGTGGATGGTCAATGAACCTAATCTCAAAACCGATCAACATAATCTATACTCGTCTGATACTGTCAGGAGAAGATAGCTGTTGATAAGCTTAAAGAGGTTAAGGCCACACCAATTTAGTTTCTTGTTTACCTGGCGGTCCGATTTTTCCTGAAATGGGTTTCACAACAAAAGAAAAATTGAAGACAGTAGAAATGCATGTTTTATTCAGAAAGATGAACTTAATGGTTTGATTAATGAATCAAAGTATTTTAAATTACATGAATAAACCTTTACTTGATATAATTTTATTCGATATATACTTATCATACAGATCATGTCCAAATTTTTTTTTTTTTGAAAAAATAGCACTTTGTCTTTTGTGTTAATGAAAATCTTGAGACACCTTTTTCCTTTTCTTATTTTTACTGCCTCTGGTCCTCAATATTGACCTGATAAATCTGTAAAACAAGAAATAAAATTGGTGTGGTCTAAACACTGGAATTATGGTACTAGTAAACCATGGATAGCTTTCTTTTGTGGACAGTTGAAATAGATTAATATAGAACTTTTACTAACTGTTTTCTTATTCCATGACCTTCACAAGCAATCAAGAAGGCCAAATGGGCAATTGTTTTCGTCAATTGCCAAAACTGAGTCCCTTGAAAGACAAACATAAGGACAAACAATGATCGAAGGTCCCAGGTCCTAGAACATACATGTTTCCAATTTCCATTGACCACCTTTTTTTTGTTTCAAAAATTATTGAAATAATCAATTTTTCAGGACGACTGTGACCCCCAAAACTACATTTTGTAAGAAAGGCCAACCAAATTTAGTGAAGCTTTTTCACATGTTTTTCACTCATTCCATTTTCCGAAGAATGCAAAGTTAACCCTATTGCTGTTTTCCGACTGACAACCTTTCTGTAGTTGTTTCATTTTGTGGTAAAGCCAACTATGATGGCCGGAGAGACCTCAACCCGGTAATGCTAAGGGCCTGCACAAAGCCAACTTTCAATGAAAACCTAGCTAGTCAGAATTATTGTGCAAACAGCAAAGAGGGCAAAATTACTTTGCACTTATTGGTTAATAGCAGGGGCATTTTTTCTTAATTTAGGGCAGAATTACTTCTATTTGATTGATCTGTTGGTTGCTTAGCAACCCTATGCATACGGCAATTTCTCAAAGTAGCACTTCAAGGGTTTCTGGCGAGGTAAGCCTATGCATTTTTTATAAGGCAAGGAATTGACATTTTAATTTAAGAAATTTTGTCCTCTTCACTTATAAACAAGTAATCACATGCCATTGGGGCTCGTAAAATTAAAGACTGACTAATTTCACTTGTTTTCAAGGTTCCCGAACTGCCCAAGTTGTGATTAAGTGAAACTTTGAAAACATGATTGTGTGAAATTAATCTTTGATTTCTCGAGCCTCATGAGATTACGAGTACAAATAGCCAGATATTTAGGACATACATAGGCCAGTAAAAACAGGGCTACTTGACTGCCCTTGAGTTACTTTGAGTGCTAAAGAAAATTTGTAGTTGGTCCAAATGATAGATTGAAGAGTCTGGTGCAAAAATGATGTAACTCAAGCAACATTAAATATTGGGAAGAGGGAAGAGGTGAGGGGGAGAGTTTTTCACCAGCATTTCCAAGGATAAAGTGCAGACCACATTTATTGGCACAATTTGCCAGTTTTCAAAATTTGGTGGGAGGGGAGGGTTTATGAACAGTGTTATGGAAGGTATTAAACTGGTATGCCAAAATTGTAAAAATATTTAGGATTTTTATTTTAATACATGACTTTGTATTTAACGTCCAATAAATTCTTGGATGTAACAACAACCTTATTTGTAGCCATTTACATTAACTGTATATAGATTGATTGATTGATAATTTTAAATAATAATAAAAAGGAAGAAAATCTTGAATACATGCATGGAGTTCAGTTAGTGTTAAATATTATTTTGTAAAAATTTTGGACTTGTAAAGTTAAGAATTATTCATTATTTTGTACATGGACCATAGCATTTATTAATTAGTTGATATGTAAATAAAATAACGCTTAACTATGATAGAAATGATATACTTTCTGAATTTTGAATTGTTCTGCATGATTGTGTTGGAGAAGTCATTAACTTACTGTCATGTACAAAGTGCTTTTAAATGAAACAAACCTTGGAATCTTGCTTTGTCCACTAACAATAAAATTTGGATAGATTAAATTAAAAAATACAGTAATTAAATATTATAATTTCCACCCTGTCCTCCTTAACCTGCTAGACACTCATTCAGAGTACCTCGGTGCCCAGCTTTCTTACATGTGGAAAAATATTAGAAGTAACAAAATGTAGTGTTTTATTGTATTTTATTAGAAATCTTGCTACATCACTACATTTGGACCATAAACAGATTTAAAAGCCACAGTTCACAATTGCTACCAGTTGTATTTATAGTAGATCTAACATCAAATTGGACCTAGCATTTGCTTGTGATATTCTTTTTCAAAGCTATATATTTTAATGTATGATACTAACATATTCTAAAAGACCAGTTTGAAATGACATGCTATGTATCATCAAAGTATTAGCTTTCTAAGTTACATGTAGTTCTTAAAAGCCTGCTCAGGAGCAACTAATAAAGTTTTATTTAATATATTGTATTGTATAATGTATTGCTTTAACAATTATGAATAAACAGAAAGATGGCTTAGTTCTCGTTTGGCCTCTTGGGCTTAAATGTTTTACTTATTAGGTTCCAGGGAATATTATTCCCCATTTAAAACTTGAGCTAATGATAACTCGAAGTTACATTTCCAGTAGCCGTTGCATTCTTGTGTTGCTAATAGATCAAGTGAAACTTTCAAACAAAATGTCACAGAATTGAAGTCTTGGTCACATTCTTTCACCATCTGCATGATTGTGCCTTAACCCATAATTTACAATTGTTTGTTTCAATTTAAAGAAAGCCTCAGTCTAACAAGATTTGAATTCATTGGACATTGCATTTTGCAGGGCATTCATCAGACCTTTGTATTTACTAAGAGTTTGCTGCCATTACAGACTTCAGTTTGATATGCAACTATACTGACAGCCTATTATTACTGTAGTTACAGTAGATGAAAGTTTCTGTCAGAGTGGTGTTGATCATTCTTTGACCAGTTCATATTGGCCAGATAAAGATACTTAATACTTGACAGCTCGTCCAGCCTTCTTCTTGAATCTTGCCCCAAACTTTTGGTTCCAATCATGAGAGTTGGCTCGATCTGCTTTTGTGATTCTAATAAAATCAAGTTTTTGAATCTGAGGAAGTGTGGAGATGATATAGTCTTTGTATCCACTGATATTCTCAATGGGATTTCCATGCAAGCTCACAGCCCTTAAATTTGCTAGTCCAGCCAATTTGTCAACTTCATTCAGCCGTTCAATGCTGTTTCCATGCAAATAAATTGTCTTCAGATTGGGATAATTAAGAAGGACCTGCAACAAAAAAAAGATAGAATTAAAAACTGTTAGCTGTCTGGAGATTATTGTCAAACCAACTTTCTTAATTTGATGTTATCTGACTGACTTTTTTATAGTCTTTTTCGAGCAGCCTATTCTTAAGGTTAATTACAAATAGAAAGAAATTATATCTTATTAATAATTAGTAATATTGTTAGCAAAAAAGAGAAGCTGCTTCGACAATGACATTAGTTAAATTTACCACTCCAGAAATGAAATGAGTTCTGGCACTCTCCCCCAAAAAATTATTATCTTAGAAGTTTGTATGAAAGAATATTATTAAGTAACATAGTTATTTGTTTGTATGAACTGCAACATGATTTAGACAATGCATTTGCTACATGCATAGTTTCCTAGACAAAGTATCACTGACATATATCTTACACAAACAATAGCATTTGGAAGTGTTGCCAATGCATTGTTGAAGTCACATAACAATTCATACAAGCTAATGACTACATGTTATTTTTTAATGCAAGATGAGCATTTTCCAACATTGGATAAATTGTGGTGGGGGATAAGTTCCATTCCTCTTTCAAAAATTATTGAATTGGCAAATAAAACCTATAATTTTAATTTATGAAGTGGCAAATAGAACAGGGAAATCTACCTCTGTAACCACATCATACCTGATTTATAGTTGAGATGTCGTTAAAGGACAAATCAAGCCATTCCAACTCACTAGGACTTTCCAGTAGTCCTTCCATTGCTGCGTCGAAACATTCGTAGTCACTGATGGCATTGTTATTGAATCTGACTGCTTTTGTCTTGTACTTATTGCTCTTGGGCGATTTCTGGGTTTCAAAGGAATTAAAAAGTTAAGGTAAATCATTGAGTCATTCTGATTGATACAGTTTCATCAGCCACTACTAAATTGGTAAAATCTCTAACTTTCCACCAAAAATTAAAAGAAGAAAAAAACTAACCAAAAGTACCATAAACTTCCAAATATAAGCTCATGGGCTTATAGCTTTCAAAGTACTTTTTAATGGGCTTATATTCGGAGTGGGTTTATACTAGGGGTGGGGGAGGGGGCTTATAATCGGAGCCTGGAATTTTCCTTTTTAAAAATTGTTTGGGCATATGACTAGATGGAATTTTGCATCTCAAAATCTTTTACTTTAAAATGACAGTAGACACATGTCAACACGTTAGATGGTCATTTAATTTGTCTTCATAGACTCTGAAATACTGGCAATAATCTAGTTAACTGTATTTGAACAAAACAGCTGCAAAATCTTCAATATTATTACTAGGCTCCCTCCGAATATAGGCCCATGGGCTTATATGTGTGTGTGGGCGGGGGGTTATAATTGGAAGGAATTTTAGAT
>JAOEHT020250765.1:0-10685 GCA_025448195.2 Parazoanthus atlanticus
GATTACATGAAGGAAAATCCTGGCAGAAGGCTCAACTGGGTAGTTTCCAAAGGGAAAAAAGTTGCTGCCAAAAAGCCAGGGAAAGCTCAGACAGAGTATTATGACTTTCGAATGCTGGATTCGAAAGCTGTGAAGGAAGAGATAGAGAATGAAAAGAAACGTAGAGCTTCATACCGTCGTCGTTAGTTGATTAAGTGTGAAGTTGTGCTGTCAGCTGATTAATACTTTTTAATATTTTTTCATTTGTAGGTAGCTGATTGGAACTTTGAAATTTTAGAAAAAATTAGAAAACGATACAAGAGATGTAAAACGAGTAGACAAAAAATGATAGTTAAAAATTTAATTTTGTTTGGCTTACCGGTTATTTTAGGATTTAATGATGGTGTTGCTTCTAATTAATTTTCTCTTTCTTTTTAGCTTGGAAAATTGTTGATGGTGGCATTTATGTGTATGAATCATGTCAAAAAAGCGTCAATTGTCAGCGAAATTTTAGATCCTTTGAATTATTCTAAATATTTCAGTGTAGAATTCTTGACTGTTAATGAATCGATTATTTCAGATCCAACGGCCTGGTTTAAATTAGATTGGGGGGAAGTTGCATATGATTTGAGAACATTTATGAAACCGATGGAAAGGCGGATTCTTACAAGATGGTGGCTTGATGAATGTTCTCCAGTCTATTATGCCAAGTTGCAAGCTGCCATGTTGTTGATTGAAAAAGGAATGTCATGTAGAGTTTTTGACTTGAAAACTATGGTTACATTTTAATTAATCTACCTTTTCTTTTTTTCCTAGCTTGGTGGTGCCCTTTTTATTTGTTACTTATTGAGTGATGAAACTCATCAAACGAAATTTCAAAAAGAAATCATGTGTCCTTCAAATTACCCACCCGAAAATTATGAAGAAGCAATGCTAACATTGAGTATTTTTTTTAACTTTGGGGGCGATGATATATACCACGCTGATTGGACTAGTGCTGCAAAAACAATTTCATTTATGTATGAAAATTGTAAGAATAGATTTGAACACGAATTTACTTACCCGTTGAAGAAAATAAGAATTGTTAGAGAGCAGTTTAGTATGTTTGAGAAATACTGGAAAAGAAAGACAGATGAAAAAATAAATTCATTTTATTGTACAATGTGCTGTAAACAAGATAAAATGGAAAGAATATCAGTTTCAACTTTATTTTGTACAAGATGTGCTGTTTCTGTTAGTGGACTGGATAAGATGTATTTATTTTCTTATTGAACATTATAATTTATAATGTTTTTAATATTTTTATTTTCAGAAAATGAAAGAAATATTACAAAAATACGGTTTTTAAAAGTTGATAAAAAAATTCCGTCTTTCCTTTTTATTTAGTCGATTTCATCGGGATAATGTATTCTCATTCTATATAGGCTTTGTCGTAGGTGCATGCATTTCCATTCTTTTTAAGATTAAACATTGTAAATTAGAAATGTAGAATAGAAATAGAAATGTAGAAACAATGTATTAGAAGAATAAAGTGAAATAAAAACGTTTTGTTAAATAAAGGTTTCCATTTTATTTAGACTGATGATGATTTGTTTATGGAATGGCTCGGTGATGAAACTCCATATCCTATACCTTCTTCATTATTGGGAAGAGAGGAAAGTCCATTTCCTACACCATACCCCGAAAATGATGAATGGAATCAAGTGTGGCAAAACCCTGAATTTGTAAACCAATCAGGTGGAAATGTAGATAGTAATTTGCTTTACACGATCGATAATCGCAAACACTATCGAAAATTTAATGTCGAAGAAAGAGATTACACTTTCACGTTGCCGCACGGCTTGCAAAATGTGACGGGAGTTGACAACATATTAGAAGTGATTAATAATATGATGCAAAATATTTTGAATGTTGTGGTTCATGGAAATCCCAATGATAGAATTAGATTTATCATGCGTGTCGATGGATTGAAAAATAACGATCCGATCAGTTTGCCTTTCATGCCAATTAGTGAATTGAATGTTGAAAGGATTTTGGCCGAAGTGGAAAATGTTCTGCAATCGAACGACACGCTCGAATTGAACAACAGTTTCAAAATAAACGTAGTGTGGGCAGATTCGACGGCTCTGAGAGGGGGTGGAAAACGAAAGCGGGCTCTTAGGACGCGATTTGATATTGACAAATCAATTAACATGAAAAAGTCGATTGTCAAAATTCCCAAAGTTGATAAAATGTGTTTGGCCAGAGCCCTCGTCGTTTATAAAGCATACGAAAAGAGAGAAATGAATGACGACATGAAACGAAAATATGAAAGAATTAGAAAACAAAAAAGTAAAGAACAAACCGTATTAGCAGAACGATTATGTAGAGATGTCGGAGTATCCTCTGAGACCGATTGTGGGCTGGAAGAGGTAAAAAAGTTTGAAGAATTTTTGAACAGAGTATGAAATTCCAAAGTACCGAATTGTGGTACACAGCCGCCAACACATGCACATGCCCATTTACAAGGGTCCAGAGAATGCTCCGGAACAGATTACATTATATCTGTCTGACTATCATTATGATTTTGTCACAAAACCGAATGCTTTCTTCGGTTATGCTTATTATTGTACAATATGTAACAAACCTTTTCATAGAAAAGAAACGCATAAGTGCATCGTGAAATGTAAAAAATGTAAGAGAGAGGGTATATGCGAAGAATCGGTTTCCGACAAACCCGCGCCTTGTCAAAATTGCAATCGCCGTTTCAATTCTCCAGCCTGTTTTGACAATCACAAAATGAAAAACAAAATTGGAAAATCGACATGCGATCGGTTTCGTCGCCGCAAAAACTGCAATAAAGAATTTGTTGTCGTTGAAGAGGGCGAGCACGAGTGTTACACGAAAGAGTGCACAAACTGCGGAAAGAGAGTTCCGTGGAAACACAAGTGTTTTATTCAAATTCTCGAAGCTCCAAAGGAGGGAGAAGAGAAAGATTTAATTTTCTTCGATTATGAGTGCATGCAAGAAACGGGCACGCACGTCCCAAATTTGGTCGTCGCACAATCCGAATCTGGCGAAGAAATCATTTTCCATGGCGAAGATGCCAACGATCAATTCTGTGATTGGCTCTTTGTTGAAGAAAAAGATCCCGTGACCGTAGTGGCACACAATTTTGGCGGCTACGATGGCATCTTCATCATAAATTGGCTTCTAAAACAGGGTTTCCGGTGCACACCCCTCATGAGCGGCGGTAAAATCTTGTCCATGAAAGTAAATCAAATCACTTTTATCGATAGTTTGAATTTCCTTTCCATGCCGCTTGCCAGAATGCCCAAAACTTTCGGCATTGCCGAATTGAAGAAGGGTTACTTCCCGCATTTCTTCAACACCGCAGCGAACCAAAATTACGTCGGTCCGATTCCTGATGTGCAATATTATGGCCCAAATTCAATGAAACCCGAAGCAAGAGAGAAATTTTTCGAGTGGCACCGCGCACAAGTGGCAGCCAATGTGGTATTCGATTTCAAGAAAGAAATTATCGAATATTGTCAATCAGATGTTGATATTCTGAGAAGATGTTGTCTTCAATTTAGGGAAGATTTTATGGAATTGAACGACGACATCGATCCGTTCAGTTCGATCACCATTGCCTCGACCTGCATGCGCGTCTTTCGAACCAAATTTCTTCAAGAAGACACCATCGGTCAAATTCCCCCTGGTGGGTATCGCTCTGGCTCGACCCAATCCAACAAAGCCTACGAATGGTTGTCCTTCATGGAGAAGAAACTGAATTGCAGCATCAGAACCGGCAGAAACCACCTGGAGGGAGAAGCGCGCGTTTGCGGCTACAACGTCGACGGGTATTCCGAAGAGAGCAAGACGGTATTTGAATTCAACGGTTGCATCTATCACGGTTGTAAGAAGTGTTTCAGAAATCGCGAAACGAAAAACCCTGTCAACCACATGACAGTAGAAGATTTGTATTTGACAACACTTAAGAAGAAAGAGAAGTTGGAAAGTAAAGGTTACACCGTCATGGACGTCTGGGAGTGCGCGTGGGAAGAGATGAAGGAAAGTGACGAAGAAGTGACAGAATTCGTGAAGAATCTCGATCTCGTCGAGCCGTTGAAAGAAAGAGAAGGCATGTTTGGCGGAAGAACAAATGCGGTGAAGTTGTACCACAAAGTAAATGAAGAAGAAGGTGAGAAGATAATGTATAACGATGTTACATCTCTCTACCCCTTCATCAACAAAACAGGCGTGTATCCGGTTGGTCATCCGATCATTTACACGAATTCGTTTCCCCCCATTCGCGAAGTGTTTGGCATGGTGAAGTGCACCATTCTGCCGCCGCGAGGGCTCTTCCACCCGGTATTGCCGTGCAAGTACCAGAACAAGTTGATGTTTGCCCTGTGCCGCACGTGTGCCGAAGATCTCAATCAAGGTGAGTGCGAGCATTCGACACCCGAAAGAGTTATCACCGGTGTGTGGTACTCTCCAGAATTGCATAAGGCCCTTGATCTCGGTTACGAGATAATGAAAACTCACGAAGTGTGGCACTGGGAAGAGAAATCGACATCCATCTTTGAAGATTATGTGATGTGCTTCATAAAGCAGAAGCAAGAAGGTTCGGGATGGCCGGCGCACTGCGTCGACGATGCTGCGAGACAAGATTATCTGCAGGACTACCTGGAGCACGAAAATGTAGAATTGGAAGAGGGAAAGATGAAATACAACCCCGGAATGCGCAGCCTGGCCAAACTGATGTTGAACTCGCTCTGGGGGAAGTTTGCCCAGAACCCGCGGAAAGACAAGACGGAATACTGTTTTGACGCCGCATCTCTTTACACTCTGCTATTTGATGACAGGTACGTCGTCAAGAATGTCTTCTTCTTCAGCGAGGATGTCGTCTTTGCGGTTTATGCCGAGAAAGAAAATTTCGTTACCGAATTGGCGAATGCAAACGTAGTCATCGGAGGGTTCACCACGTCCCAAGCACGCCTGCACCTTTACAAGCTTTTGGAACAGCTTGGAGAGAGGGTTCTGTATTTCGATACAGACAGTGTCATCTATACCACCAAATCAGATGAAGAACCGTTACCCATCGGTCCATATCTTGGAGATCTCACAAACGAATTAGATGATGGAGACCACATTGTTGAGTTTGTTTCAGCCGGCCCGAAGAATTACGCATACAAGAACCGCCGCAGGAAAGCAGGTATGTAAAATTCGAGGTTTCACACTCAATTTCAACAATGCCCAAATTTTAAATATGGGTTCGATGTGTGATGTGGTTATCCACAATCCCGAGGCGGAGTTGGTCGTTCAAGACGACTTCAAAATTGTGCGTGATTCGCGCAAACGGGAGGTTCACACGGTTCAGCAGCAGAAGCGTTACAAGCTTGTCTATAATAAACGGGCACGCGTTCAAGGTTCATTCATAACATTTCCGTACGGATACTGAGAAACATCGTCGCCTTATTAGTAATTCACGATGGGTTCTCCTAAATTAGACATATCACATTTATTTGAAGGGATAAGTATTCATTTAGCATGTTGCGGCGGAACCGTGGTGGTCTCTTCTGAGCAAGAAGAAGAATATGAAAAACAAGAAGAGAATACTCAAGAAGTCGACGGAGTCGAACGACCCGGTAGATGGAGTATTGCGAAAGCTTTATTACGATCCAAGTTCTGTTGCTGCCTACGGAGAAACAAAGCTGGTGAGAGAAGGCAAAAAGCGAGGGATACCTCCAACAGAAACACGAGAGTGGTTGAGGAAACAGTTGACGTACACACTCCATAAACCGGTGATAAAAAACTTCAAAAAAAGAAGAGTATTCGTAAATGGCATTGACGAACAGTGGCAAGCAGATTTAGTAGACATGCAATTTTGTTCTAGAGTAAATAATGGTTTCAAGTACTTATTAACTGTAATCGATGTTTTATCTAAATACGCATGGGTCGTACCACTCAAAGACAAAACCGGGGACAGTCTCATTGACGCTTTCAAACACATTTTCGAAGAGGGAAGAAAACCGAGGAAATTGCAGACGGATGCCGGAACTGAATTCTTAAATAGAAAATTTCAAGCTTATCTGAAAGAGCAGCACGTGATTCATTTTGTTACATACAATCAAACCAAAGCCCAAATTGCCGAACGTTTTAACAGAACTTTGAAAGAAAAATGTGGCGTTACTTTCAACATGTCCAAAAGAGAAGATACATCGATGTTTTACAAGATCTAGTCAGCGGCTATAACAATTCTTATCACCGCTCCATAAAGATGCGCCCTGTCGATGTAACTGTCGCAAATGCTCAAAAGGTTTGGCACACGCTCTACGATACGAAGCAATCAAAAGCAAGAAGAAAAGTACAACCAAAACTTCAAGTCCGAGATCGCCAAAGGATACGAACAGAATTGGACGGAAGAAATCTTCACTATCAAAACGGTGTTGAAGAACAGATTTCCCATCGTTTACAAACTCACAGAAGAAGACGGCGATCCGATTCGGGGAACATTTTACGAAAAGGAATTGCAGAAGGTGGAAGAGACGGGCACTTTCCGAATAGAAAAGATACTGAAGTCGCGCGGAAAAGGAAAGACAAGAGAAACGTTGGTAAAGTGGAGCGGGTGGCCAGAAAAGTATAATTCCTGGATTCCTTACAGTTCCTTTCAATCTTCTTTAGGAGTGTGAACACTCAACATGAATGAAGACGGATCAGTTACCTATATTCATTGCCCAAGCGACTGCCCAACTTTTTCTAAGGACAACACGCCTTCAAAATTTACCATCCAGTTGCAAGATACGGAAAAATTAGAAGGAAGATGGGAAGCTGCCTTGGCCGAATCGCTCATTCCTCTCAACTTCGATTCTCCCACGAGATCGGTCTGGTTGGAACACGAAGATCCGCGCAACACACCGCTCGTTTGGGTTCACACTTTTGAAAAACCCGACTCTGACACTCTTCGAAATGTCTACGCACATCACAACACCTGGTGCTGTTATAATCTCTTGTCTAAAAGAAATGGAATGATTGTAGACACTGTTAATAGAACATATGAATATGTTCATCCTATAAATGTACTTATGAGCCTAACATTGCTGCTTATTTTTAATGGAAAATCGATTTTTAATTTTGACAAAGCATCCCGAAAGATTCTTTCCATTGCAGATGGATTTACAATTTATTTTTACAAAGATCTGTTTATTCGACTTGGTATTGCAACAACGCCTGACAGAGCTTCTCAACTATTGGTTCGAGATTCAAAAAAGAAAGATTGATACTTTCTTAAAAACCGAGAATATGGACCATTAACTCCACGTGAAAACATCCAACCGTTCCCTGAGAAAGCGATGAACTCATTTCTAAACCTTGAAAGATTAAACAGTTCTCCTATTGAAGGTTTGACTGAAATGATGTTCATTTTCCGTATTGTCAAAGGACCAGACAGCGAAAAGGAATTTGAAGAGGCAGATATTGGAGATGGTCAACCTGAAAATGGAATTAGTGGAAGTATTTTAAAATTTAATTGGATGAGCGAACTTCTCAAAATTAGAAGACGAGGAGATTATTCTCAAAGTGAAGTGTTACGAGCACTTGTAACCTGGTTAAATCTACCGCCATTTCAACAAATAATTACTGGTATGAAAAGTATTCCATATGTTACATCACACACAGAAACATCATTCGACCTTCATTGGGGTTGTGGAATTATTATTCACAAGAGAATAGCTGAAATATTAAACACTGCCAAGGAACCAATTCAACCGATGACTCCTGCTGAAATGGAAAAAATCGATTTTAGAAATTTAAAACACAAAAAATCGAAATTTTGGACGGATCATTTAGACTTTGTACGAATCCCAAAGACCTATCCAAAAACGCGTACCAACATAAAGATTGCGCGCCCGACAAGGAAAGATCCGACAACACTAGCACCGGTGCCTGTTAAAGATTGGAACATATTCAGTGAAAATCCCCCAGTCGAAGCTCCACACGACACGAGAAATCATTTCGATTCCATCTACATCAATACAGATTTCATCAAAGCGCATTATGTAGGAAACACAAAAGCAAACGTGTTGCGTGTCGTCAAGATCAGTGGAGATCAGCAGCTTGTAAAAGAAGAATACAAACATTTGCAATATTACCCATTGAGAGTGAATGAATATAACAAGATGTCGTTTATTCTAACCAACGATAAAGGTGAAGAGATAAAATCAAAAACGCTGTTACCACACTCACTCTCGCATTGAGGAAAGTGGTGTAAACATCAAAAAATGGGTTATGACAGCATTCACATCTATCGAGGTCTCGGAAGAAGTTATCCTCAAACAGGTGCTGGAATTGGTGGAATGTTACGGCCATTAATTAAACAAGCAAAGCCTGTCGTAGGAACAACACTTAAAAAATCGGTCGCTTCCATTCTATTGAACGCTGGAGCGGGATACTTGGGCGATCTGGCTTCGAAAAAGGATCCGAAAAAAGCCTTTCAAAGGAGAAGACGGCAGGCTGAAAAAGCAGTGGTGAATGTCGGGGAAAAAGCCATAAAAAGAAAAGCAAGCGGCGTACTCTCTTCATTCATTCCAGCTTTCTTGAAGAGCAAGAGGAAGAAGAAACCTCAGAATAAGAAAGGAGTAAAATCTCGTCCCAAGAAAGGAAAAAAGAGAAAATCTGTCTCTAAAACATCAGACTTTCCGCCACCGCCAAAGAGAAGAAACATTCCACAGGACGCCTTTGATTTAATATAATGGGAAAATCAAAAAGAAAAACAAAACAGCGAGTCGATCCCTACGCCTCGACGCTTGAAAGTCAACAACAGTCTCATGGTAAAAATCCCCAAGTACGGAGCAGCACTTTCGATGTGTTTTCTCTTCCGGCAGAAGATAACAGTACCATGTCTACAAGAAAAGTGCAGTACACGCCGATCCGAACGGGAAATAATCCCATTTCGTTCACTTTCGGTGAAGCAGACAGCGGCCTGATTGCACTTTCCATGACGACTCTGGTCTTTTTTTCAAAGTAGTAGACGCGACAGGAGCTGCTCTTGCAGACGGTGGAGGATATCTTAAAAACAATGTTTTCCACACGATGATCAAACAGTTTGTCGTCAAGATAAACGGAACTACCGTCACTCCCGAGGTTGACTGGTACGACCTGAACGGCTACATTGAAAACTGCTATAATTATCCAGAAAATGCTAAAAAGTCTTATCTGACTCTGTCGGGATGGTACAAAGATGTGTATGATCATATGGACAGCACTGATCCTGCTGAAAACACGGCACTCGCTCATCGAAATGTGCACGGAGCTGGATCCGTTTTTTATGTGGGCGTCCCTATTGTGGACGTCTTCAAAACAAATAGGGTATTACCACCCAACACGAAAGTAGAAATAGACATTTACCTGAACAGCAACGAAAAAATTTTCATTGCTACTAATGCTGACAATGCACACAGGCCGAAATTAGTTTTGACGAGCTCTGTGATGAACGTGGTCTACAAAGACCCCTCACCAGACTTGTTGAGTTCTCTAGTGAGTTCTCATCAGCATTCCACGTGGAAAATACCGTTAACACACACCAAGCTGGAAACATCCAGAGTCCCGGCAGGATTGAGCACGTACCACATCGATAATATCTTCAGAAAAGAGATTCCAGAAGAACTTATCATTTGTGCACAAACACATGCCAGAGCTGTCAGATCGTACACTTTAAACCAATATAAACTTGAAAGTTGCAGAATTCGCACGCTGAACCTGAAACTCAACGGCACTGAGCTGTATGATAATCTGAAACGGCTCGACACGGTCGATAACAGTCAGCCCTATGCTAACTTTTTCCTGGAAGACGGTTCACCAGCCTTCAAGGGTCCCGGTATTGATCTGACCGAAGAGGAATTTAATGAAAGTTTCCTCATTTACCGCTGTAACCTCACCCGCGGAAAGGAGGCTTTGAACGGGATAGAATCCATTCCGCGAGAAGGGAATCTCACGCTGGATGTGACCTTTGCTAATGCCCTTGCTGCGCCCATTAACATCTGTTGCAAGGGGTCTTTCCCACGGATTATGGAAATCGATTCTAACGGAAATACCATTTATCCAATGTAATCAAAATGAACACTTGCATGCTGCATTAGCTAAGGTTTAATTATACTCGAACATTTTGAATTGAACATTAAGTATTTCTAGGAAAAAATGTAACCGATTAGAGTAATAAATGAAGATTGAAGATGAAATTGCTGTCATTACTTTTTGTCATCATGCTCACAACTGTCGACATTGCGAAACGTGCTGGGCCAAAACGCCCATTCCAAGCGATTCCAAACCCGTCGGATTTGTAGCCAATACGGACGACGATAGCATACAAGGGAGGCACTGGGTTGCTTTTTACTTTCCCAAAGATGAAAACGTGGTGGAATTTTTGACAGTTATGGATTAGATCCAAGTTTGTATTCGCCACATTTTTCTAATTTTATGAAACAGTGTTCCATCCAGAGAAGAAACACGTCGCAATTTCAGGGATTGTTTTCAAAAGAGTGTGGAGATTATGCTGTGGGTTATCTTTACATGAGAGCTCAAGGGAAAACAATGAAAACAATTGTCGATCACACCTTCTCATCAGACGCGCGATTGAACGATAGTTATATAAAGAAATTTGTTAATTTAAACTTGCCGGAGCATTCGCACGTATCACTTCATTATCCTATTCAGATAGCGCACAC
>JAOEHT020250865.1:0-10685 GCA_025448195.2 Parazoanthus atlanticus
AGTTTTCGGCCATTTTGAGGGAAAATTTTCCGTGATAAAATTGTCAGTTTCCATATTTGGACAAACTACAGGATATAAGATTTAGACCTTGAGTAGAGAGCCAATCAGATTACCAGAACTTCAATATCCAGTGTTTGGTATTTAATAAAATAATTTACAAGTTCTTCGGAAGACAAATGAAGCGGATGGCCTGATTTAGACGATAAATTGGATTGCACTCATTTACCAGAAATGAACGTCATCTTAATCTAACAAACTGGTTTAAAATGCAATGGACTTTGACAGACGATCGATCAAATTGAGGTCTTTTTGGTTGATTAAGACATTTCTTGTAATATTCCTTGAATGAATAAATAAATAATAGTCCAACTGTTGAAAGAGAAAAGCAACTAACCAATTCAGCCGTGCAAAACCCTTTACACTGCTCAAAGAAACAGCTGGTCTCTAATACAGCTATTTACTAGCGCGTAGTAAGCAACACACTTTCTCAGAAAAGAGCTTGTCTGCAACCAATTCAGCTACTCACTTGAGTCCGCAGATCTGAGATAACAATGAACTTCTTCAGTATGTTCTTTGGGAGAATGTAGGTGAAGCCAGTCTCCTTGATATCATCAGATGACACGTAGATGTGGTTTGTCCTCAGGTGAAGGTTGGTAGCAGAGATCGCCCTCACTCGCCACTCAGTCTTGGACGAGAAGGTTGATGTCTCGTAGTTGCTGCAATACGAAAACCACAATCAATGCTAATGTCACAGTTAAGAAGATGTGGTTTTCAAAATTGATGGCTCCACACAAATTACCATAAACTAATAAACAAAAGTAAAATCAGCGTTTTAACCCTTTCACTCTCAAAAGTGCCAATTAAAATGATGAATTGCAAATGATGAGCGGTGCTGGACCAGAACAGCGTGACAGAGCGCTGCGGTATCGCACTCTGGGAGAACCCTGATGAGCAACTGAACATGGCTGTTCACTACCAAGCCAACACATGAAGTAAGACTGATGAGTATACAGAAAGCAGAAAACTACTCCCACCTTGTTGTAGATACAATAATCTCGTCACCATGGATGTTGGTAGTACGGGTCGTGGTGGCCGTCAGTTGGGATTGTTCCTTTGTCTGTTTCTCAATCTCAGCAATCTGCTGTCGCTGTTGAGATGGTGCTGAAATCTCCATACCCAGAATGATGTCTCGGATCTCAGACTGCGTCAGTGATGCCACATTAACACTAAACAGTTCAAACACACAAAACTAACATCAGGCCAGTTATAATAGTGAGTACTACTTACTAAAGGGACTGTTCTACAATCAACTGCTTACATGTGGGGCTATTAAATATAGACACAACCCTTAGGGGGCGTTCGTTTGGGGCTATTCTGCAATAAGAAATTTATACCTTCACCTGTAAGATCATTTGTCCAAACACACAGGGCAAACCATCACACCAGCTACAACAGTGCTTACTACTAACTAAAGGACTGTTCTACAATCACAGGAGACATAAACTACATTCATGTGGGGCCATTAACTATGTACATACACATGTGACATTTTAGTTTTGAAACTTATCATTACAACTATCATGTCATGCATTCAAGTCGATAAAAAGCTAACATACTTTAGAAACGTATGGTTAAATGTACTTCTATCATCCGGTTACTGAAGTAGCTTCAACAAACAGTCATGCTATAGATTTTAAGATACAGTTCAATGTATGCATCGATTACATTAGAGGCCTCCCAGTAATCCCATGAATCCAATTTACTGTCAGCATATTAACAAATGAGAACAGAGACAACAAAATTTAGTAGATACTAGGTAAAAAGGAAACTTACTTGTTCTTCTTGCCATAGTCAGCAAGAATGAGGTCTTTCAAAGCAACCTGTCAGAATCAACCAAACATAAACTTTAACACTGATAGTTACAGTAGCCACCCCCTCCCTCTATCAGAGTCAATTCTCCCAACATTGCCAATTATGTAGGAAGAAAACGGACAATTTGTTAATAATTAACAAACACAAAAAAGGGCATAATGCAACATCAATGAGAACCAAAGAATGTTCTGTTTGTTTCTCTTCTAAGCTGGTCGAAAGAGACAGGGGTTGTAAAACAAGTCGTCACACATCGCACGAGATCTTTACTAGTTTCATTTCCTAGCATATTTTCACCACAGTTTTACTCTGTGTGAGTATCTCTTGCCCCTGATAAACCCCCAACTCTTACTTTGCCTGTACCAATGCCGACCAGTTCATCTTTTTTAAAATGTCTGAGAGGACGAACAAACATTTTCGGGGGAAGCACTCATTACTACTGGGAATGTCTCATTGTTAGCTTTGGTTTAGATAGGGATGAAAATTTGAAATTAAACATGGCCGTCAACGCTTCAAGAAGGGCACTGTGCACTAGCTGGAAAATAAAGACAGCAAAGCAAAGCCTGAAAATGAAAATAAAAACCTTGAATATGAATTTGATACAATGTTGAGAACAACAACACAGGTGATATCTGTAATTTTCTTTGAATGCACACTTTAAGTCAGGAACATTGAACCTAACTTGTTTATCATCATAGATACATGCAGTATGTCTTCTATCTGAGGAGAAGCACCCGAATTCTCCCTAGCAAGGCTTTACCATGTCCTAATAACAGGGTTCATACACATATTTTACATCTATAGATGTCTCTCAATCCCAAGAGACATAAAAGACAAATAACAGGGCAGCCATGTTGGTGTACCAAACAAGAGAAGGTAATTAATATTCTATTGTTAAAAGTACACCAACATGGCGGCCATGACATCACGTGAAAATGACTTTTCTATTTCCTCTCACCTCAACTGGAACCCACTCCTCATCAGTGAGCGATGGCCAAATATGGTGGGGTTCAGTGACGGTGGTCTTGTCTGGTTTAAGTATGACCTTGGTGCGGTCGGCATTGACATGTAGGGCCCTCAGGATCAGGATGAGACGAGAGAAGGCCGTGTAGGAGGAGATGGTCTTCAGCCAGTCATCGTACAGGTTGAACAACACCATCTGGGGCTCAGTCGCCTTCAGGATCATGTCGCCAAGTTTCTCAACCTACCGACCAATCACAATAACTATGAGTACAGATGAGCATAGATTGCCTGCTCAGAGTGTGGACGCATCTGTGCTAGCGAGTTTGGGCTGCACTCACACATAAGTTGTCACTGAGGTCATCATTGCTGAGCGATGTTCTCCAACTATAGATCTTAACACTAAACCCATATGAACAAAGGTAGTTATTGTTTTCATATCTCCTAGGAAAATACAAATTAGCATTTCTTTATATCTTGACAATCCAGGACACAAAGCATTCTGATAACAGGAAGTTAGATAATAAAGTATCTCAACCAATGACTGTCGGGTTACCACTGAAACATAAAGTGTTACAACTGATGAGAGACAGGCTACTGACATTGAAACAAACTCTGGTCCTTTTAATGACAAGACATAACGCATTATCATAATAGGAAATTAGATAATACAGTATCTCAACCAATGAGTGACTGTCGTTTTACCATTGAAACATCAAGTACTTCAACTGATATGAGTCAGGGTTTACTAATGCTGAAACAAACTCTTGTCCTATAACAACTATAAAGGAAAGCTTAAAGTATTTAAACCAGTGAGTGTCAGATTACTGACATTGAAATAAACTCTGGCGCTATACCGGTAGCAGCTACAAGGCTTTCACCTGCACATTACTGTTGTTTTCTTACCTTGAGACAAGCTTGGAAGGGCAGCTGAAGCTCACTCCCCTTGATAACAATGTTTGGAAAGTCCAAAAGATGCACCTGAACAAATAAGACCAAATCTTTCATGTAATAAATTAGTCTATATGACACTAGCTCACAACACACCATAGAAAAATACCTATGAAATCCAGAAAATAGTTGCACCTTCTAAAATTAATATAATTTATGGTTTTCTTTAGAGAAGACAAGTATTTGTGTGAGAAAATCCTTAAAACTTTGTAAGAGACCCAGCTCCTCGGGTAATCTAGGGGTAGGTCATAATTAAAATAAGATAAATAGACAAAGAAGTGAAGGAAGCTGGTTACAAGTGAAGCCAAGTTATGGGGAATGATAGCGATTAAGGGAGGGTTACCTCAAGAGGGTCCAACATGCCCTTCCTTGTGACTATGATCTGTTTGGGCTGTTCCTCAACTGGCAGTGAACGGATCAAGGCCGCCACTTCCTCGGCTGTCTTCCACTTGGCCAGCTAAACCAGGACGAACCATAGTAATTAGTGTTCAGCACCCTTTATGAATTTATGGTCACACAAAGCACAACAAAAAAAACAATACAGTACACATTGATAACTGTATTTTCTTGAATAATGCCACCTGACCCTGAATAAAGCGCCTACCTTGAATAAGTGCTCCCTCCAGAGCATGAAACTTGAAAAAGAGCCGCTTTCAAATAAGCTCTCTTTGTACCCCTTCTCTCTAAACCCATGGTAGTATGAGCAGTCTATGGGCACTTAAAAAAGAATGAGCTAACTAACTCAGTGAATGAAACCAAACAACAAGCCTGACTTTGAAACCTTCGTTATTCCTCTTACTTATTTTGGTTTTCTCTGGCTTATTTTGTGATTAAAAATTGAACGTGCCTGAAAACTGCTTCAAGTATTTTGATTCCTTGTTTTTTGAAAATCATTAATTAGCACCTTTTCTTGTAAGAAACTAACACCCCAACGTCTCTAAAATACCAAAAATATAAGATCCTGTTTAGGCAGGTTCTCATTTGATGGTTGTTTTTATTGTACATCACCTCACGTAGGAAAAGTAGAAGACACACAAGAACTTAACAACAAACCTGTCCAAGACGCTTCTGTCCAGCCCACACTGATGTATGGATGATCTTGAGGAAAAGCTGCCCCGTGCGAGGATTGAAGATGAAAATGGCACCATTGATTGGTTTGGTTGTCAGGTTTCCCTCAAATGTCTGAAAGGAAACAGATAAAGTGGTAAATATGAAATGAAAACAAGTGCAACACTATAAACTACGTTAAAATTTAGTTTTGCTCCTTCACCTAAAGCTAAATCTACTCCTTCACACTTGACCAAATGCTTTGAGAAGAGTTTTATCATATATGATTTCAACAGCCTGATCATTCTCAACCTAAATTTTAGTTAAGACTTTTTATCAGTTTTAGACATGAGCAAATATAAATGTAAACTAAACGTCACCCAGCATTGTATAGCTGCAATGTTTTTGAATAGTAAATAAAGTATCTTGTCCTAATGCATTCAGGCAGACACCTTAGCATGGTGTCAACCTATTCTAAATAGCTGTTCTAACTAAACACTTTGAAAGCAATCCAACACATGTCAAACAGAAATACAAGTTACAGTACCTTGTGAATAGTGACTCTGTAGACGTTGGTGTCATCCACAAACCAGATGATCTGATTGGAGAAGAGTTCCCCATAGTTCTGTGATGAAAGATAGGGCTCAGTTGGCTCACTGGAGTATAGCTGGAGACCCTTACGAATGCGCTCCCTCAACACATACAGGGCCGGGTTGGCCTTCATGATCTTAGCCATGGCTTGCTGGATGAGAGGCTTTATACCCGGGAACCAGTTTCCAAAGGCGCTGGCGAGACATTTGACATTAATAACATATTCTAGCATACTACAATTATTGCTAATAAAAACGTATTAAAGAATTGCAACAAATAGAAAATAAATAAACTAAGGATATAGCTAAAATTCATTATTTTGTTACCAGTTGCTTATCATGATCGTTGTATGAAATAAAAATTGAAATAAAGTAGCCTCTGTAGTTAAAGCAGATGCTCGTTCTTGTATATGTTGAAAAATAAAGTAATGAAAATATATTATTTTGAGGATGTCATAAATATTTTATAAGGTCAGTATTTTATTATAGAAGACAAAATTATGAAACAGAAGGTAGAAATTATGTGGTGTGATATATAGTCATGTCTGCTACTTCCAACAGAACAAAAACAACAACATAGATCAAATTCACATTGTTTGTGTGAGCATGAATGTATTTACTCTTTCTGAACTCTTCTGATGCGGTGATTCATAAAACACAGATTAATACACTGTTCTGGTAATTCAGTGTCACTCTTAAACATGGAATAAAAGATAATTTCCCTGGGAAAAAATAACATAAAATGTGAAAGGCAGTACAACTACTGGGGAATGAAGGGACAACCAGCCTTAAGAAAACAAACTGAGTACACCGGAGTGTATATAATAGGGACTTTAAGAAGCTAGTACGGCTACGGCTCAGACAACGACTACTGAAAACCAGCTTCCTGTTTTTCTCTTTTCTTTTGTTTGCAACCTATTCTTTCTTATTGTTTTTTTTAAGAGTGTAAATTGACCGAACTGCAGCCACTGGTTGTAAAACTGAACTAACAACGGAACAATTTGTGTATTCACGTTTACGTTGTCCAGAAACCACAAATCAACGGTTTTCACGTTGTAACTTCGGACTCGACGGTGGCCAGCTGGTCATTTTGGTGCATGTTCACGTGCAGTGAATTGTCGTCGTTAATTAGGCCTTTTGTTTTGCGCCTTCCTCGTAGCCGTAGCCCTACTAGCTTCTTAAAGTCCCTAATGTAATTGTGTCTTCAGGCTTAAAATTAAGAGCACTCGCGTGCAACTAAACCAGCATTACCTGTGCAAGTTGTATGCCAGATCAATGGCGACAAGAACCCCAGTGGGAGAGGGGTAGATACTCATATTGTCTGTGGTGTAGTCCAGAAACTTGGCACGAGCATATCTTTCAATGTCATGTGAATCATAGTCTCCCCACCGCAGCTGTACATCTGCCCAGTACTTTTGGGTTGTCGTGCTGTCCATCATATCACTGAGGCAGAGGTCAAAAGAACAATAAGCCTGAACTGATCATGTATATTGGAATAACCATAATACGCTCTTACATTTGTAATACATTGAAAAAATAATAGGGCTTAAAATTTACAGAAAAGACAAAGTAGCACATTGAAAAAACAATAGGGCTTAAAATTTACAGAAAAGACAAAGTTATCATCTTTAGCCTTGTTTTGATATTGATCCTCTTACTCCCCACACTGCTAAATACTTACTTGACATCTGCAAGCAGTGATGGTTTGGAGACGTTCCATTTGTAAGCAGCAAAGAGCAGAATGTCGGCACAAGAGCTGTTCATTTTGTAGGATTTACGAGGATGGATCGTCTCCTTCTGTACCGTCTCAATCTCCAGTGCATCCAGCTCCTGGTCAAACACCTGCACAACGAATTTATAAAGAATATTCAAGGACAATCAGAAGAAATTTTTACATTATTTTGAAGGGCTCTCAAAGCAATCTTAAAACTAGAATTAGGCTACAGGAGAATTTCACGAAGTCTGAGGTGTAGCAGAAACACTGCATTTAACTCCACAAGGTATGTTTGAGTGAAATAGCACTTTGTCTTCAACCATTAATCCTCAAGTTTGAGGGGTAGGTTGTATTTGGTAGATGTAGATGTGTGAGTGAGATGTGCATCTAACTCACATATGGTATGAACAGAGTTCCTTATGGATGACATGTTGTAAACAGCAACAAACCTGACACAAGTCCATCACAACACTCTCGTGGACCTTCTGCCACAAATGAGCACGGAATATCTGGATGAGGGAGATCTTCAGCGTGGGTATCTTGCCATGCATGAAGATCCCTGTAAGATCTAGCTGCACTTGAAAACCCACATACACCTGACGAAGAGAAAGGAATCCGAACTCAGAATCAACAGTGTCCAAGATTTTAATACTAATCATAATAACCTACCAGTGTATTGCTTACTGACAAGAAAAAGGTACATACTACTTTAGTTTGCACTCTGCAATAAACTGAAACTAATATGACCCAAACATTGCCATTTGACCCCCTACACATTTGATACACTTGTGGCACAGTGGTTCGTGACTAATGTGTCTGACGCAAAACCCAATGGTTGTGAGGTCTGTCCAGGGAGAGTCACACACTCTTTATGCGCCTGGCATGACTGAAAACAGGGGATAAGTGGTCGCTTTACCAGTCACTTGGTTTGGGAAAGGATTTAGCTATAAAATAATATAAGGGGAGGAAGAAAAGAGCTGTGCAATACACTAATTTTACTAATGCACATTTTTATTATCGCTCCAGCTTTTTGAGGAGGTAAATGATGTTGCTTGACCACATTGTATCTCACCAATTCAACAAAATCTTCTTATTTTTCCCCTTCCATGAACTGGAACAAGGAAACATTTGCACAGTTGATAAAACAGCATATTGTCTGGGGCAAGCAACATTCCTTGTCACGAGTTATCAACTGAGCAAAGAGCTTAATAAAGGATTTTCTACCGTACAATTTAATCATAATTATCACATCTAGGACTAGTTTCCTGGGTTTCTGGGCAAACATATCTTTGCAGCAATCAAGCAAACTGTACAATAAAATTTGATTTCTTCACACTTACAAGTAACATACACATAAAATTCATATTCTGTCCGACTTACATTTGCCCTGTTGATGGTTGGAGACCACCAAAGTGTGAAGCGTCGGTTTGGAATCTGGTTGAGACCAGAGCGCTGAGCATTCGTCAGTTTCTTGTACTTCATGGACTCCTCAAAGCCGCTGGCCTTCTCCCAGAACAGCCCCTCCCAGGTGGGGAAGTAGGTGCCCTTGAACAGGGTGTGCTCCAGGATACCCTCGACGCCTCCCAAAGCCTGGATCATGTCTGTACGGTAATTATTCAGGTTCCACAGCTTGCCGTCGTGTCTTTGATGAGTCCACCAAAATGGGTTTTGTTTCAACACCTGCAGAAGGATGTAAAAGCAGTGTTGTTATCAGCTACGTTTTATTGACACAAGTGACAAACGTCCAGATGTTACTTTTGCTCGCTGTAACGTTATGAGTTATCAGTAATGGAGATCATTAGGGTTACTTAAAAATCATAATAATTACAACCAAGATGATGATCCCAATGATGAAGATGACGATGATGATGATGATTATGATGCTGATGACGATAGTGGTGATGACGAAGGTGATGAAGACAACGGCGATAACAATTACAATTTTTCTTAATTTAAACTATCTGTGAAAAAAGTTACAGTCTCAACTTGGAAGTTGTCAACCTTACAGACAAACAAATAAAATAAAAAGATTTGATATCTAATAACTGTATTTCTGTTTCTACAGAATGAGCTACGTGTGTGTGGACAGTTTTGTAGCTAGATCAACACAAGAGTATCCCAGTAGATGACAGAATACAAACCTGATACTGTTTAAAGTCAGTCCTGACCCTCCACCCCTTGTCATAGGCAAGTGTGTGTCTGTCTTTCTGGAACAAAGTGTTGATGCGGGGAATACCACGATCCCACGAGTCTTCCAAATCTTCCAATGTTAACCGTCTGAAATGGAGTTCAACAATTAAAAATCACTTTCAAGTTTCACATTTTTAATTAACAATTTAATAAGCAGCAATTGGAATACCATAACTGTTAGATTCTTAACTAAGATGTGTTCAATTGGCCCTATTCCAGAATAGTGATAAGAAACACTGATCCCTTCAATTGCAATCGAGCAGTAAGCTTTTTGCAAAATATACAAAAAAACTGTAAGTTTCAAGCTCATCCTATTCATAATTCTGACATTAGTTTTCGATTGATTTCTTACTGCTTTGACAGGGTATTTAGAACCTTCCCAAATGTTCAAGAATACGGTAAGTAGAAGGCACCGTTAGATAGAGTATTTGTGTGATCTTTCTCACCTGTTTTGTGCATTTGCCTCCTGTCGTTTTAGAGCATACTCTGCCCACACCCGTTGAGAATCAATAAACTCGCTCTCCCATGGTTGAATGTACCTGAAGTATGCAACAGATATTGTGTTAGAAACACTCTTTGAGAATCAATAAACTCGCTCTCCCCAGGTTGTGTGTACAAAAGAAAGATGCAACAGGTATTGAGATACAAACACTCTGAACAGCAGTTTCCAGTGAAACACAAAGTATCTCAATTGTTATTTCACGTACAGTTCACCACTCCAACACTCCATATACACTGTTCTCATAACAATCGTTACAGTAAGGCAACGTTCACAAGATACTAGTATAAATTAATAACCCATTCTAGTTTAATTCACAAACTGAGTTTTTTTCCCCATGTGACTTCATCCTAGTTCCACTCCAAATTTCAATAATCCTTTTAGTGACACAATACTTGCAAATATCATTCTAGTAAGAGTTATTCTAGAAAAAGTTCATCTCACTAGTTGCACTAGGTCAAATTTTTCAATTTTCGAACAAAGTTTGCGACAGGTTGCATCAGTCACATAAAGGAGTTACAAGTTCAATCTGGTCCAGAATAAGACCACGTTTGTCACAATAATCAACTCTCTCAGATTCTCAATCCTTCAGTGTTCTTAAAGGAGGTTCATCCCACTGTCAACATATACTGTACTATTATGTAAATGAAAAACAAATTTACGAATCAAACTGGAATAGAATTCATACAAGTATCACATAAACAATAGTAATAATAATAATAAGCTTTTAATTATTTCCAAATTTGCAGTTTAAACTGAATTATCTTGGAATTACATAAAAAAACAATTAAAGTGAAATTACATGAATGAGACATTGAATAATAAAATTACAAATATGCAATACTAAGAAAATTCTATAAATACA
>JAOEHT020250956.1:0-10685 GCA_025448195.2 Parazoanthus atlanticus
TGCAGCGAACAGTGCAGAAACCAAACAACCAAACTCGGAGAATGACTTTCTGTAAATGACGTCATTTACATTTTGAACCGGAAGTAAAATTTCGCCTGTTTGAACGCTAATTGCGCGTTAAGTAGATTCTAAATATGAAAAACCCCACAAGTGATATATACACTTTAAGAATCCCCTTAAAATCCACTCATACCTTAAGGAAGAAAATGAATTACCTGTAGCAGAGGTTGGGAAGAGGGACCAGGACCAGTGTTTTCAGGAAAGTTGGTTTTTAATCTGCAAAAGAAAATATATTGAAATATAAAATACTGAATGATATACAGTGGAAGGACACTAAGAGCTTTAGCATTAACTCGCTTATCTTCTTGGGAGCGTTCATTTATTATTTATTTTTATTATTATTTACATCCAATTTAGCATGGCTAGTTTGAATGGAGTCCTGATATAAAGCAATTCTGACAAAATTTACAGGCAACATCTGTAATACACACACATATATGTACTACACATAATATTAACAAGATTTAAGCTTTAGGGGGGTCAAATTGACCCCCTCCCCCTTCGGTTTTTTTGACCTCAAATTGTGCCGTTTGACCAATTCCCAAAAGCTTTTGCACAACTGTTCCTTGATTGTGAACATATCTTTTGACACTAATTAGATGACATCAGCAATGATGACATCATCATGGTAGGTCACGAAAGTTGTTTGATTTTTGTTAACTTTTTTAAATTTATCATGTTTTTGTTAAAAATGATGGTAAACTTGCGATTTGTTGTTTTCTTCTAGTTATTTCACAGTTTTAGCCTATAAAATGATGTTTTCTTACTATTTCCAATAATATATCTCAAAATTAACCCAAATCACGAAAGTCGAAAATCCAAGATGGCGGCCATTTTGAATTTCTTCATTTGTTGCCATGGCAACAGAAGCTAAATAATTGACCATTCTTTGTATGGAAATTAATTAGTGGATCATGTACTAATTGCATGCCAAATGGCATGCGCTAATTCTTAACTGTTTGGAAAATAATGGGGGGTTCAATATGACTCCCTCCTCTTCAAGCATTTGTGTTTGGCAATAGAGCTGAAGCTCTCTAGGTGAAACAACATATAATGACAATTGTGGCAGGTACTATTGCTTAAGATGGTGTTTAAAAGCCTAATCTTTAAAAATCCCATTTGTCAATGCTTATTAAATTTTATACTGGTTTATTAAAGATGATTCGTAAAGTTTTAACAATTTGAAAATAATATGGCTAATGAGAAACATGAACAGGAAGAATTTTGACTACATGCACCTGCATAAAAGCATGCAGAAAGGGTTTAGTACCAGCATGCACCAGGAACTCAGATTGTGCACTCAGGGATGTTTAATCTGCAAAAGAAAATACTTTGAAATAAATATTTTGTATAATTTAGGTTTACTGAAGGGTCCTCGTAAAATGAATTTCCTTATTTTTGGTCAATTAACTTACATTCTTAAAAGGATTATTGAAAGGTCAAATGTAATAGGACACACAATTGTCCAATCAGGTAGACAGGAAGAAAACCAGTTACCTGTAGCAGTTGCCCGTCAGCAGTGGCAGGTGCCAGCAAACTTTACTGTTCCAGGAAATGTTGCATGGCTAAATTGATCTGCATTAAAAAAAATTAAATATAATTATTCAGCAAATAGAAAGATACCAATGACCCAAGACTACTGTCTTCTTGACAGGGTCATATAATTGTTTTTGTCCTTACTTATTTATACTATTAGAAGGGGTAAAGTTATGATCCATCAAGTTCAATTTAGGGCTAACATGTCTTAGAAACCCTATTAAGTGTACACAGGAAGAAATTCAGTTACCTGCAAGCAATTTGGGTCGAGTACCAGCATACACCAGAAACTCTCATGTTCTCAGGGACATTATCTGGTCTTTAATCTGCAAAACAAAAGAGGCTACTACAGATTAAATTAAGGGTTAACATCGCTTACAGTAGGATACACAGAATGTAGGTAGGAAAAAAATCAATTAACTGTGTCAGGGGTCAAGTGACAGGCTGTGTAAACTCTAGGATTCTCAGGAATGACAATTTTTTGTCTGAAAAAGAAACATTTTGAAATTATAAAAACTGAATTTGGAAGTTATCAGTGGGTTTATGCAAATTCCCTTTTCACAGCCCATCCATGCCATACAGCGCTATTAAAAAGGGTTAGTTACATAGAGTCCAATTTCACAGCAATAGGCCAGGTTACCATGGCTGTTAATTGATCAGCCCATAAGCCGTTTATATGAGTAAAATTAACAGTTTCTCTACTTTAACAAGAACTAAACCTACAGGTCTCCCCAGTTACAGGTACAGGTCTTCCCAGTTACTCTTGAACATCAAAACAGCTCAGAATCACAGAAGGGTAAATGAATATCAATTAGAGTTTTTCTACCTGCACCTCCCCATTAAACCAGAGCATCCAATATTACCTGTGTCTGGTCAGCTCATCACCTGTTTATGAGAGCACAAAATATTTTTTCTTCCAATTAAAGCAATTAAACTAAACATTACATAACTGTACCTCCTTGGGCTGTTATTAAATCCCAAGCGTCCAAACTGTAAAACTGACCTTTCTGGCCAGTTAATCCTGCACAGCTCATCACCTGTTTAATACAGTAAAAATAATTGTACAAAACACGTACTAAACTAAACTACATGTAAACAATACAATCCATGCTTATTTGAACATTGCAA
Source organism: Parazoanthus atlanticus (assembly GCA_025448195.2). Taxonomy (NCBI): domain Eukaryota; kingdom Metazoa; phylum Cnidaria; class Anthozoa; order Zoantharia; family Parazoanthidae; genus Parazoanthus; species Parazoanthus atlanticus. The sequence continues at coordinate 2,725 of JAOEHT020250956.1, forward strand.
TACATATATTGTACAAATGCAATATGTTTATATTCTTCATACATGTACAGGGGAAGTACAGTGTTCTACATGTACAATTTTGTCTTCAGTTAATTATATAATCCCGAGTGTACAAAAATCCACATAATAATTGACCAGTATGGTTAGATCATACATTGCCTGTTTGAGTAAATAAGCACAGCACTTCAACTTACCACATTTATATCATTATATCAGTAAAGAAATACTTGATCTACCAAACTATGCATGATAAACAGATAAATAATTGTATTTGCTCAGTTACAGTAATTTTACAAAATTAATGAAATTGATTAATATATACTTTATATTTTTATACTACACACTAAAGACTATTATAAACTGTAATACTAAATGATTGTCCTAAATGCCACATACAATACAATACAATACAATACAATACAATACATAACAATATTTTATTTTGCAAGTATTGTCCTGTCTGGTCATACCATTATAACATGTTTTGAGAAAGTAAAACTTAACATTAACAAATTATAGTTGTTGCTTTCTTGCTAAACAGAAAACAAAATTGTACATATAGAACACTGTACTTCCCCTGTACATGTAAGAAGAATATAAATATATGGCATTTGTACAATATATGTATTGCACATTTATCCATGCAATGTTCAAATACATGTTTGCTTAACAGTAGCAGAAATGAACGGAAAAATAGAACTACAATCATGTACTCTACGTAGTTCCCAAAATCAATCAGAAGTATTTCCATATAAATACCATAGCGCCTCAATTTAAAATTAACCAAACTGTGTAACACAGATCGAACACACAGGAAGAAAATCAGTTACCTGTACATGTAGCAGGGGTCGAGTGGCTGCAGACACCAGAAAATCAATCTGCAAGAAAAAAGCTGGGTATACATTGTAAATTGAGAAACTAAATATCCACTGAGTGGAGAAGAGGTAATTAGAGTGCAACCTACCCCAGTTTACAGTATTTGGCATTAATTCGGGAGCAAATGTCCTATATATCCAAACCAGAGCAGAGGGCTTCACAAACTGCCTTTTAACTGAGGATTTAGAATAAATTCAGACTAATTTCAGTAGTACATGTAAAAGGTATATCCACTGGGGAGAGGGGCAAGTACTTTACCACAGTTGATGTGCACAATGCAATCTGGTTACATGATCAGGGAAGAGGTCTTCAAAACCTGCATCATACAAGACTTCTGGGAAAGAAAATTGTATTGGTGACACTACTCAATATTTACTGTATGTACATGTATACCCACGAATAAAAAATGAATATCATATCATAAGTGAATATTATCTAGAAAAGGAATGTTACATGATTGTAAAAAGTGTACTGTGACCATATATATCTCTTGTTCTGGCAAATATATGACAGAAACAGTATATATAAAGAACAAACAAACCTGAGGCTGACTGGACTAATGATCCAAACAAGCTGGCAATAAATTAAACTTGGGACAACTGAGTGGATAATAGTAGTTACCAGTAATAGTTAGTTGAGATCTTGCTGATCGATTGTGCAACGCTTCAACTCACAGACTGGTGGAAGCATATTCAGTGGTCATAGAGAAGGGGAAAGCCCCCCCCCCCACCCCTCCCCTTCAAAGTTACAAAAAAGTTACTGACAGGGAAATTGTTTTTTCAGTTCCCCACTGCCTACATGTATTTCAAGTCATAATTCAGAAACTGACACACAACTATAGGCCAAGAAATCCTTGTTAAAGTTCATATAATTGCATTATATTAATTAAGCATATTTTTGATGGAATCCAGAACGAGTTACTGGCCTAACATCAGATATGTGCAATACATGTACCTTCTTGAAAAACCCTGACAATATGAAGTGCTTCCTGCAAGCCTGTCAATTTGATGCCAAATTTATATTATTTTACTGTAATACAACAAAGGCTTACCCATAGATCATACAACCCAGGAAAGAGTGAATACTGCAGATCTCCCCCAAGTAAAAACTTGCCTTAAATAAAACCTTAACTTGGAGTAACCAAAGGTAAAGTACATGTACTGTAAATGCTGTCGAGCCATGAACCATATCAATACACATTCCGTAAAGACTATTTATTGTAGGGGAGACAGGGAGTACTGAATCTAATAATAATAATAATAATAATAATAATAATAATAATAATAATAATAATAATAATAATAATAATAATAAATAATCTTTATTTATTCAGCAGGGACACTCAGTGAGTATGAGCTATTCTCCCCAGAGGCCCTGCCATAATATAATTTACAACATAACAAAATAACAATCTCATGTTTTATTGCTCCTAGATTGCTGTTAGTTTTATTTATGTATTTTTTACTTGACAGTAAAAAACATCCTGTATAAAAAGTTTCAACTGTTAGTATTAAGATTAAGAGGTCTTTTTCAATTGCCATCTTTAATTTTCCAAGTTTATAAAAATTAACAGTGATGATCCCTAATAAGATGGTGTAAGACAATTTTATTGCCATAAGATTCCATAAGATTATGATAACATGCAAGGAAATAAATGATAAAATGGCAGATCATTGGCGACTTTCACGCTCTTTTACAAAATGAAATTACATTTTAATTGAACAATATTAAGGACGTCAACGTGCGGTTCAACAATTATGAAAGTAAACTCATGTGTTCTTTGTGTCAATTCAGTACGAGTATTATAAACCATTTTGCAACTTGCACATTTCTTCCGTGGCATTTTCCTTTGAACGTCTTCATGCTTTCGCCATTCTTTAACTTGCTTTTCGTTTATATCATATTGTATGGCAGCTTCAGAATTATTTTTATCTTTAGCCAATCCATTGCTTTTAATTTAAGAGACCCATCATAACACAGTCATTTTGCTCTCTTTTCCGTCTTTTTTGAAAATAAAAGAAAGTCTGAAAAGAACACGACTTGGCGTGCAGTTGACACGGGTCAATGCACAATTTGTACATTTCCAGACAGGTGAGCCAAAATGAGACACGTTGCATGACCGAGGTGTTACAGTTCTGCTATTCAAATATTGCAAACGACTTTCTTACGCGACTCGACTTTTGAAACGCAACATGAAAACTTTTTTTATTTCTTGCACAAGGAGTTTTCTGAAATATGTTGTTGGCATCGATTTTCTTCTCCAAAACAAGACCGAACGGCAAAAGAACAAGCCAACGGCGAGCACATGGCAAAACAGGGAAAATCTGCGGGGTGGACAACGTGGACGGATGAAAACCACGGAATCCTAGCCAAAATTTTGATATTATACGCAAATGTGTTGCTGTCTCGCTTCGCTTGATACATAGCTGCAATCCTTCAATCAAGATCACAGCACCAACCAGAGAACAGTCTATGCAGGAATGTAGAGAGTAGCATCGTGATCGTGCGATCTTGAATTCATTTACTTTCCACTAGGAACAATACCATGAATCAGAGCTTTTACCACTAGAACAACATTGAGAACAGAAAGACGTACTTTTGAACATTATTGAGGGGTGTCTATACAAGCTCTGCTATCATCTCCTGGATATCTCATTCAACTTGTACAGATTATCAACCTTTGCTACCAATCTACATGGTACAGAGCAAGAAAGTGGAAACCCAAGCTATTGGTCAAAGAGATTTTGACACTCTGCCACTTCAAACTGTATATTATGTTTACACACTGTACTAAGCCAACAAGCTAGTAATCTTTGGTTGAAGAGAACTCTACATTTTAAAATTAACAGGATTGTAACGGATGACTGGAATGATGTACATGTACAGTATAACAATATGACATCTGCAGGCAACTATCCTGGATGAACAGATCAAAAGCTTATCAATTACCAAGTGCACCCACCCACAAGAGTCGCGCAGACCTCGAGTGTTTTTCTTATACAAACAGGTCTTCCATGATCTTGCTGCTTCCAGGGTGCTTTCCTATCATATACTGAGAGGTCCTGCCTACATGTACTAATCCCAATACAGTTCAAGCAACACCAGGAAACGGAACTCTCCTCCAACACGTTTGGGCCAAGAGAGTAGGCCTCGAGTTAAGAATAAGAGGGATTGACAGGTCTTCGGATTCACATAAACTTTCATTGGTACATTGCCCAGATTAAACATTTCTGTAAACAAACCACAACTGGCGGAGCTCTAGCATATGTGCTTTTGAAGTTGTCAGTCTTTTCAACTTGTCAGTCTTCCAACTGGCACTGTACCATTGCAACTTAGATGTCATGGCTAGTAGAAGTCTTTGAAGGATTGCCCTAGAGGCAAATGTAAGGTCAGACAAATTCAAATACATGTTGGTCAAAGATAACACTTTCTCAATTCTCCTCAAGCTTTATACCAAGCCAAAAAGCATGTATGACTCTGACACATGTCAAGCAATCAGCGAAGCAAAATGGGCAGAAAACACCAGATGTGCAAACGAGACTCCTGGAAATTCAAGAAGGTAAACACTGCAGCACCACCCAGAAGCTACAGAACTGGGAAGATATTCCATTGGATTATAATGACACAACAATAAGAGATTTTAAAATCTTGAAGGACTGGTTGATTATCATAAGTGGCAAAAAAACCACTGAACAGGTTAATTTAATTATTACCCCCAACCTGTCAATACTACAAAAGTCACTAAAACAACAATATACAGCTGGCAAGAAAAAAAGTCTTGAAGACATGACTCAACTGAAGAAGAGGAAAAGGAAGAATTTTATGAAGAGCTACAACCAGTGACTTACAAAGCGCCTTTGAAGATATTGTTAATGTTATGAGAGACATGAATGCGAAAGTCGGAAGAGACAATGGGGGAACGGAAAACGTGATGGGGAGGCATGGTGCGGAGTATACACAATAAACGAGAATGGAGAACTTCTAACTGAATTTTGCGAAACATTGGAGGAATGCTAGTCCCACACAAGGAATGTCATAAAGCAACTTGGGTATCGCCTTATGGGAAAACACAAAATCAGGTTGATCATATAGCTATAAGCTATAGATGGAAGAGCTCATTACAAGACGTAAGAGTGAAAAGGGGGGCCCAGATGTAGGCTCGGACCACCACTTGGTCATGTAAAAGGTAAAAATCATATTGGAAAAGGTTGTGAGGAAAAAGCTGGCAGGATCCATTTCAACACAAAAAAGTTTAAAGAAAACAGCACAAGGGATTTTCTTGTTCTACAACTGCAAAACAAGTTCGAGATCTTGTATATGGAAGATGAAGAGGACATCAGTGAGGAGAGGAGAGAAGATCAGGGAACTACTGGAAAAGTTAGAATAGAAGAGCAGTGGAACAAGAAGATAAAAATGCATATATAGACACATGTGAGGAGGTGCTCTGAAAGCAGAGAGAAGGAAAAGTGAGGATCTCAATAGAACCATGGAAGAAAACAGACCACAGGAAGCAGTGAAAGGGGAATTGAACAGATCAATACAGCCAGAACAAGGAATCAGTTGCGTGAGGCAAGCAAAAAGTATCAGGAAGCAAACAGAGAAGTAAAGCGAGGGTGCAGAAAAGACAAAAGGAATTATGTGAAGAATGTGGCCAGTGATGCAGAGAATGAAAGGAGAAAGAAAAAGAGAATGAAAGGAGAATGAAAGGAGATTTAAAGACATTATATAACATCACCCAGAAGCTGTAAAGACATTGTATAACATCACCCAGAAGCTGAATGGAAGGGAACAAAGTACGAGCAAGCCAAGCAGACACAACAAGGAATGCTAATTAAGAACATCAACAGAGTTGAAGCGGTGGAAACAACACTTTGAGGAAATACTTAACTGCCCCGAACCCTTAAATCCACCAGACCTTGCAGAAGGCCCAGAGTTTCCAATTCACACTGGAAGTATGTTACAAAGACCAAGGCAGTGAAAAGTTTAATGGATAGCAAAGCAGCAGGACCCGAAAACATCCCAGCAGAAGCTGACAAGACAGGGGCAGAGATATCAGTTGACATTCTCTTCGACTTCCTCAACAATATCTGGAAGGAAGAGGAACTACCAAAAGACTGGATGACAGGCCTAACAATAAACCTAGCGAAAAAAGGAGATCTAAGCAATTGTGAGAACTGGCAAGGCATTATGTTTCTAAGTACCGTGAGAAAAGTGCTGTGCAGGGCAAGACTGAAGTGAATGAAAGGCACAGTCAACACCAAACTCAGAGAAGAACAAGCAGGATTTTGAGAGGGCCGGAGTTGCACAGATTATGAATTCTTGTGGAGCAGCCAGTGGAATGGCAGTTATCAGTGTACACATGCTTTGTCTATTTCCAGAAGGTCTTTGATAGTATCAACAAAGATATTTTATCATGGCTGCTCAGACACTATGGTGTGTGCCTATAGAGACCAAGAATGTCATCAAAAAGTTCTATGAAGGTTTCACTGCTCAGGTTGTACACAATGGCAGACTAACAGAGAAACTCCAGATGCTAACCGGCATAAGGCAAGGGTACTTACTATCTCCCGGGCTCTTGCTCCTAGTAGCCCTAGACTGGGTGACAAGTCAAGCCTATGGATCATCAGGAAAAGGCATATATTGGCAATTGATGAAAACGTTGGAAGACTTGGATTTCACAGATGATATTACGTGGCTGATACACAGACTTCAGGATATTTCCTGCAAGATGGAAGCTTTGAAATCTATAGGAGAGAAGTTGGATTAAGAGTGAGTGTACCTAAGACCAAACTGATGAAAGTTATGGCAAAGTAAGAAGGTGGAGTGAACATTGGACAGGAAATAATCAAAGAGGTTGGAAAATTTCAGAACCTGGGAAGCATCATTAGTAAAACCAGAGGAACCGACGAGGACACAAAAAGCCTGCATAAAGAAAACAAGGCTTGCATTTGTATTGCTAAGACCAGTGTGGCGAACTACTTTGCTATCGCGGAAGACAAAATTGAGAATTTTTGAGTTCAACGTTAAGTCAGTACAACTGTACAGATTTGGTGAACAGACCACAGGTATTTGTAAACAAATGCTTGTGCCATATACTTGGCATTAGATGGCCTGAGGAAATTATGAATGAAGATCTATGGCAACAGACTGGACAAGAGACAACAGAGTTGGAGCTGAAGAGGAGGCCATAGAGATGGTTTGGCCATACACTGAGGAGAGAAGATGAAAACATCGCAAAGGTGGCATTGTAGTGGAATCTGCAAGAAAAAAGGAGGAAAGGACGTTCCACACAAAGCTGGAGGAGAACACCTATGGCAGAGCTTTTAAGCTCTTTAAAAAGCAAAGAATATAATATGGCAAAAATGCAGAATTGTGGCAAACAATTCAAGATGAAGGACTTATGATCCCTTAGGAATGAAGAAGACACACACACAGACAGAGAGACACATAAAATTATCCTTAAGATACGTGTGACATGGCAGGACTGGATAAGAAATGAACAAGTCATGCGGATGGCCAAGAGAGAAACCCTCAGTCGTGATGTCATCAGAATGAAATGGAAGGTAATTGGCCATATTATGAAGAAAGTACGAGACCACGATTGTAAGATTGCATCATTGTTAGCACAAGGCCCCTAAAAGCGGGGAAGACGAAAAACATGTAGAAGACTGTGGAAAAGGAGAGAGCGGGATGGAAATACTGGAAATATGTACACAATGCAGCAGCTGATAGAGCTGGTTGGTGGCAGCGTGTAGATCAGAGGCCTTACATGTATTTCCCACTTGGCATGAAGATAAAAGGTGAAGAAAACTGATACAAACTGAAAAGAAAACACAAGGGATGCAAGAGATAATAAAGTAGTCAGACAGACAGTAGGGAAGCTCGAACAAACCACCTGGGTTAATAATCGAAAGAGAAGGGAGAACTCATATTCAAACAAGGGGCACTCTAGAATGACTGCTACAGGCTCATACTAAATTAACCAGACTCATGAAAAGGAAAAGTAAGAGTTCAAGAAGCCATTCGTTGCGTTTAAGTGTATTTTGTTTATAAAGGAAAAGACATAGTCCAGCAAATATAGCATC
>JAOEHT020251042.1:0-10683 GCA_025448195.2 Parazoanthus atlanticus
GTTTATAACAGGTTAGTGGCTAGTTATACTGATTGCCAGTTTTAACAAGTTGATAACTATCTAATTAAACAGATTATAACAGGTTAGTGAACGGTTAGGCGAGTTACTGTTTATCAATGGTTGGTGACTAACTAAACGGGTTACTGGTCTTAAAACTTAAAGTTTGTGGTTAGATTGAGGAAATAATTTGTAATATTCAACACAAAATTTGGAACAAATGTTAGGCCAATCAAGAAAATTTTGTGTAACATTTTGCAGTGCGATTACGAAAACTGTGACCACTCATGAACAACTTGAACTTGTGTAGATAAACCGCAAGCGTGCCGGCTGACGTTGTTTGTCGTTGGGATCTCGTCCTTGACTGGTTTAGAAACACATTTCACAAATAATTGTAAGTGTTCACGGTTTTGTAGTAGCGTTGTGACATATGTCAGTTCTAAACTATGGTAAATTAGCCCATGGGTTTCTAATTTCTCAAAGGGCTTTTTCTTTGGATTTTATGAGGATTTAGTACAGACTTTATGCCGATGGGCCATTTTCGGGGAGGGCTTGTTTTCGGAATTTCGCACTTTTATTCGAGTTTTTTATTGTTGGTTTCTACCACCTTCGAATATTGTAGATGATTTAGTAGTTAGTCTAATTTGAGTTTTGTTAGTCTAATTTTAGCCTAGCAAATACACAGATTATTCCTAGAAAGTATAAAACAAGCAGTGTTACTGATCATCAGTAGGACAGCTAAGGCGTGTATGCTGTTCCGGCAAAGGACAATTGATTATTTCCAAGTACCTCGTTACATTTTTGCTGTGAATGATCTTATTTTAGGGTGCAACAACCTGAACCAGAGGTCAGAGGACAAATGGAGTCCAGAGTGGAGACAGAGTTTGTTCCACATGTCGTTGTATCATCGGCTACACCCAACAATACCTCACCCAAGTCAGGTTCCTGTACCCCTGCCACGCCCAGGCCTGAGTGGGACGATTGTGAACCCCCTGGTAGCAGTGAACTCCTGTTTCAGGTGTGTAATTGATCAGAAATACTAATCAATGTCTTGATTTACTACAAATTATTTCACTTTTCTTCGCCATATGTTTGTCACGAATTCCGCTTATTGGTTAAAAGCTGACAGATAAATCAGGAACATTCTAGAACTGTTGCGAGTCAGTAATCCTAATTGTTCTAGGAAGTGCCGTACGAAGTATCTAAAGGAAGGATCGGAATTATTTAGCATCGGTTGTCACAGTGAGTTAGTAGAAATATAGGAACATTCTGGAAATAACGTAATATTTTAGTTTTAGGATGTTGTGTAGTATACCTAATTTAGACCGTTATAGAACCTTCTGCAATATCTAGCTTAAGGTATAAAAGACAATCTGTATTGCAGCTTAGCAGCGGATAAATCGAGTTTGATCGAGCTAGAGTGTTGTAAGTGAAGAGAAATAAACTCGTTGAAGAAACGCAAAAGCTGTCCAGAGTCTTATATCCGAGCAGTTAAGGTGAAGAACCTTGTGACAGAGCAGACCTGAGACTTGAGACAAGTTTATTTCAAAGTATTCAGCAAGAACACTTTTCGAACATGTGTCCAAATTCGTGTGTAAGCTGTTTATGTTAGTTCTGGAATGCTAAGAATGCATTTGACGTGTTCTGCTTCATGGATGAGAGAAACAAGAATATTCTTATTGCAGAATCTGAAGATGTCTGTTCTCCTAAATAATACCTAGTTACTGTTACTCTCGTTCCTTTGCAGACAAGAGATGTGACAGATGGTGTTGTTAGTTATCCTTCATCACAAACAGCTGCCTCCAAGACTAATAACTCACCACCACATTCTCAAACAAAACATGTCACATCGCACAACACACAATCTTATAATCATTCTCCACACGTTACTCCAGTACAAATTCAGACACCACGTTCTAACAGCAGTAGAGAAGCTCTTCAAAGACAAACTGCATCTTCTGAAATTTTGACAGAAAAGAGGGTCAGCGGTAGGTCGTCACCCCCTGGGTCACCTATGGCTGTGCACAGGGGACCAAACGCCACTCCTAGTGTAACGTCCACAAGGTAAATTATCTTCAGTTGATAGGAACTGTCATGGGGACCAAACGACTTTTATCCATTCAACTATATTGTTCGTAATTTTCAAACTTACCAAATACTTACACTTTACAACAAACTGGGCTGTATCACGGTAAGATGTGCAATCTCTCTATTACTCGGCAAAAAATATTAAAGATACGAAATAAGTACTGTAAATAATTCAAGAACAGTTCTACCATTGCTGCATGTTTGTACTCAGAACTTCTTCAGTTATCTTCTAATAGCTGTACACACTCACATTCAGTTAAAAATTGTTGTTAAAAATAGTTTTAAAATGCGACAAAACTGGTTTCGTCAGTCAAAACCGACCGCTTCAGTTCGTCGCTTATGGTTCGATTACACTTCATGTAGTGTCCTACCTTTTAAAATTGAATTCTCCATCATAGAAGTTAAAAGTTTTTTGCTGTTATAAGAATTGAAAACCAATGTTTTCTGTCAACTTGACCATCATCAGGTTTATGCGCGGTTCATTGGATCCAGTGCTTAAATACAGTTTATTGAACAAAAGCATTCTTAAGTTATCCCCCTTGGGAAGAGGGACAGTTCAAAGCACTGAATTTGTTTATTCAGCGAGGGCTTTAAATTTGCAATGTAAATTTCTTCAAGAAACTATCTCGTTTTCCAATGTGTGGCTGAAGTAATTGTTTCCCAATTAAACTGGTGGTCTTTGTTTTGGGCGATATGGCGGGCTGGTTCGGAATTGCAGTTTGGGTCTTCGTGTTCCAGTCGTCTCACTTCAAAATTACTGCATGTTTCTCCAACATAATCTACTTTGCAGGTTATGCATGTGCCTATAAATACAACATTTGACACGTGCTTCAGTCTGTCCTTCAAATTAAACAAGGATCTAATTTGACGGGTTGACCATACAATCTTGAATTTGAAATGACCTTGCGTGAAAAATGTGGCGCGATGGCATAATTTTGAAGGACCATTAAAACAGATTACGGTTGTGGCTAAAGCGAGTTTGTGTTAGTCCAAAGCTAACGTTCACCGCCCTAAAATTCCTTGATTCTTGACAATAGTCCAGTTGGTTAGCACTAAATCAGATAGACCACAGGGACCTTCCCATTCTGTCAGGTTCTGTCAGGTCTCGGGTAAGTCAGGACTAGGGTTAATAATTGTAATCGAGGGTTAGTTAGGGTTAAGGTTGGGGTCAGGATTATTTTAATTACGTATAAAAAGGAATTTGCAAGTGCCCGTGGGTTAGTAAATTCGTAAAGGTCCCTGTGGTCTATCTGATCTAGTGCTTACCGTGTAGATATCGCTTTTCGCTAAATGTCATTCTCATAAGGTCAAACATATATATTGGAAGTTAGCATTCCGGAAAAAAAACTCCGAAAATACGCCCATCTCGAAGAAAACACCACATTTAATCCCAGGCGCTGTTGATACCGTTAAGAAATAGCATGCATGACTGCATGGGAAGTTTTTGAGCACTTATCATGGTAACATTATGCCAGGAATAACAGCTATGAAACCCAAACTTGGCAAGAGCAAAATTTAGGTTGTTTAGTTTCCTTGAAGATTTTGATCATTTGCATGACAACACAGCAGAACTTTCAAAACAACAATAAAATATCATTCTACAAGTTTCTGTATTTCCACTTGATTAACGCAGTAGATTGAGTATTTGAGCCAAACATGTCACTTCTCTCCTTACAATGTTTTCCTAAGTTTTTTTCCTAAAATTGTATTTCCAAGCTTTGCCTTACCTATTTGTGTCGATGTTGGAATTGTTTATGTTTTCAACACACCAGGTTAAGTTTGTTTATACAGTCGAGGTAGTTATTACTCGGGCCGGAATGGCGCCGAGTTGAGGTTTCGGCTCCGTTTCTTCTTCTTCTTTTTTTAATGTCGCGATTGTCCTGCGCATGCATTAGCGTGCACGGTGGCGCAGTGGTTAGTGCATCGGACTGGCGACCTGATCCCGGTGGATGCGTCTCGAACTTTTTTCCCCCCTCGCTGAAATAAATTACGTTTTTTTTCTCTTTTCGCTACTTTCACTTATAAACGGAAAAATATCATATTAGCAGAAATCACAAGCGTTATAGCATATAATCATGATATAACAATTAAACAATCTAGTAAATAATTGCTGGCCTTTTTCTTTCACGAGCATTAACATTGGATTTCCGTTCTACTTTATGTAAGGCTGGTTCATATTTCCTTCCCAACTGCAGTAAACAAGTGAGATCGAGGTAATCTCTGCTTCAATCTATTTCAAAATTACCAAGTACGAAGCAGGGCCAAGTCAGGCTACGGCGTAACCTCTTGTTATTTTTACTCGGGCCGGAAGGCGCCGAGTTTAGGTTTCGGGTCCGTTTTTTTTAATTTTTATTTTATGTGCCGCAGTTGTTTAGCGCATGTCGTTTCGCGAGATCAATTTGACCCCGCGTCTCTAAAGGCGTATCGGTGGCGCAGTGGCTAGGGTAACGGACTTAGAATGAATAGGGCCCGAGTTCGATTCCTGGTAAGGACGTTTCGAACTTTTTTTCCTTTTTTTTTCCTTTTTTTTCTTCCTAAAGTAATAACTTTTCTTTCTTTCTCTCTCTCTTTTCATTTCAAAATCGGATGATGTCATAGGAACAGAATCAGAAACGTTACAGTACATAAATATGATAAATTAAACAATTTACCAAATTATTGCCGGCCATTTTCTTTTACCAGCATCCGTTCCACTTCATGTAAGCTGGCTTATATTTCTTTACCAAACAATGTGCGAATTGTTGTATAAGCCACTTTACCGATCATGCGCAGAACAACTTTAGGGCTTCAGCTTGCAGGCCACACGTATTGGAAACATGGCAGATTGGGAAAAAAGATTGATTATTAATCAATTGATTAATTAAATGATTGATTGATTGATAATCAATATTTTTTCTTTCTTAACCCAATTTGCCATGTTTCCAATACGTGTGGCCCGCCAGCTGAAGCCCTAAAGTTGTTCTGCGCATGATCGGTAAAGTGGCTTATTCGCTTTCCTTTCCTATAATGACATATGTAATTTCTTACAAAATTTTGACATTTTGCTCTCGTGCGGTTTTCTTTAGTTTGTAGTTTTGCTGATGTTGGTACTAGAGCTGAAAAGTTCTCGAGCGGGTCTCTGTTGATATGGTGGTAATGACACTGGTGTTGTTGTTAATACTGGTATTGGCAAAAGTGTTTGGTGTTAGTGTTAGTGTTGGTGTTGGCATTGTTCAGTATTGTTGTTGGTGCTTTTGTTAGTGTTGGTATCGGTGTTGGTGTTGGTGTTGCTGCTGTTATTTGTATCGGTGTCGGTGTTAAGATGTTGGTGTTGGTAGTGTCAGTGTTAATGTTAATGTGCGGTATATTAATTATATTATTAGTATTAGCGCTTTTAGTGCTATTAATAGCGATAGTGCCGTGTCAGTTGTTTGTTGGTTTTACAAAATACTAACACAAGTTAAGGTTTAAAGTGCAACTGGCCCCATATTTCAATTTTTAACTTATGAAATCTGTGGTACATTTGAGGGATTTCTGCGAAAAAAATTTGAAATTGTTCTAATTGTCTATTTTTTATGGCCTGTTCAAAACCCCAGCTTTTAGGGAAATTTCGGCCATCTTGGTTCACGACCGAGCACTCGGAGAAATCGGTTCGAAAGCGACGTGATGTCATTCCCGGAATTGTGCCACACATGTTATTTTCGTAGTGTTCATATTTTTTTATTTTTTACTGATCGTGAACGTGAATTACTTTGATTTTAGCAGTAAGACACGACTTCAGCTAAAAGAAGCATGAGAAATTTTCCAATGATTATCCCGCAATTCCGGGAATGACGTCAGTCATCCGTCTGCCCAGTCCCCTTGCAGATAGCGAGAAAACGCGGTCGTAAACTATCTCGACACTATTTTTAAACGCAAATTAAAAATCGAGAAATCAGCCGATTTCCATAATTTTTGTTTTATCCTATTCCACTGATACAAAAGATTTTATGGAATTAAAATCTGATGTGGGGGTTAGTTGCACTTCAAAACGTTTGCTGAATAACTATAAGCATTCGTTTATAAGCGGTTACTCCTAGTCCTACTCTCATACAAGTGACGGCGAGGTGCGATTGATTTTATGGTGTACACAATTCTCAATTTTGCTAGTTTTGGGGTCGATAATTTTCCTCTCTACTTTGGCGGTTGCAATATTTTATCTAAAAAAATTTCGTTGGAGTTCTGACCTTCGGGCATGCCAAGTTTAGGTATACTTTTGACGCATTACGTATTTTTGGGTTTGGATTTACGGCTTCATTCGCACCTCTTCGTCATATAATTTTATTGGACAACCTTCTGAGGTCAAACGTGAATGATTCGATGCAATAACAACACTTACGAAATGAACTCTTTTAATTTTATAAAATTAGATAATGGTTCTATTTGTATTACTTTCTTGTATGTATATACCTAACAATGGAATATATTCTTTTTCAAACTCAGATGTAGTCTACTCGTACGCAATTCCTGATCTACCTGAGATAAACACGATGCCACGTGTACCAAAGCCAAGAACTGACATAATTCCAGAGAACCGCGAAAGTGTTACAAGTTCATGCTTCAGTTACGATTACGCCGTCCCAGACTCCCCAAGAGGTATTACATCAACCAAAGAACGGGAGGAAAATCCCCATCCTGATATTTCGGATATTCCTGATTTTCATTCCAAGCCTGATAAACCGAGTAGTGATTCTAAAGCGTCAATGGCCTCGGTAGATTTTAAACCGAACAAAGATTCCGGCGAAGATCCCTATTATCACGTGCTGGACCCTACCCAATCAGCATCCACCAGTAACCTGACAGAAAACGACTCGAATGCAGGCAAATCAACGCCGCACGACTGCCCCGAAGCAGTAATAAACGCTGCTTTTGAGGGTTTGAATGAACACGAAACTGATATGCAGCCAATTGAAGGTGATACTATCGACACACCACCTAATCTTTCTCTCACTCACACCCGATACCCGTACGTTTTGGAGGAATTTAATCTTCGTCATAGTACCGTGAGTGAGTTTTCGGATTCAAGTTCACCGAGTGACTATGAAAGGAAAAATTCCGTCATTGAAGAGGAAGACGATGAAGATATTTCAGGTGGTAGCTCGTGTAACCCGGAAGTCCCTGAAAGGACTAATGAACGACTGCTAGAACCACTCGATAAGTCAAGCGAGCATTCATCCGAGGTTAAAGCGTACAGTGATACTTCATCACTCAATTCAGTCACGCGAGACGACAACAAGCAAGAGGAAGACTTGCTTGTCGTTAGCATCGTAAAGGCTTATGGCCATATAAAGGAACCGAGTAACCAAATGAATTCCGAGATCCAGGAAATAGAAATCGATTTAGGTAATGAAGAAAACGTGATCCCAAGTTCTGAAGAGTGAGTAGGCGAATACTCTCAAGATATCGAGGACGAGGGACACAGTTGAGGCATTAAGCTGGTCAGTGTTAATGTTAGTGCACATGCTTCAAAAGAAGTAGAATATGTAAGACCAAAATATGAAGATTTAATACTAAGGTTTGGTAGTATGTAGTATTATTTCTTACACAGCTATTTCGATAGAATGTGGCATTGTGCAAGAGTAATACCACGCTCGAAAGGCACTCTGGGTAATATACAAAACTTGCAGTAAAACGAGCTACTGCTAAAAAGGTTCATTTGTTTCTAAATGATAGCTACATTAAAAGCAATAAAAAAGTATCCGAGAACAAAACTGTACGAAGTTTTGGGATAGCGCTGAGATCAAAAGGGCCACAGGGAGGTTACTCGAACAAACACTCACACTTAGAAAAATTGCAAATTAAAAGAGAAGCCAAACTGAAGAAAAGAAGAATCTACATAAAACAAAAATAAGAATACTGATGAGCATCGAACCAGGGACGCTTACACTCCAGTCCTATGCACTGCCACTACACCAACCAATCAATCCGCTGCCAATCACTCAATCTTTACTATATATATGTTCCAGTCCCTTTTCCCCAAAAAATAACAAAAGAAAACAACCCTGACCCCAGCCTTCGGAATATTTAACGATGGCCGTAAAAATTTGAACTATGTAGAATGGGCACGAGTTTGAACTCGACCTCCTTTTGGCCCTTCTGATCTAGCGCTATCTGAATTTTTAGCGTCCGAATTGTTATACGTCCAAAAATTTTACAGTGTTATATAGACCTTAACCTTCTATGGCACGCCGGTGACGGTCACTTCACTTTTAGACTGTTATAAGATTCGTCCACATCAGCTCATTCAACGGCAGGCGTATTGGAGACAGTCACTATGGATCTTAAGTTTTACGATCCCCTTCAAGATCTTGTGAAGTAAAATGAGTGACTTTTTTGTACGAAAAATGCGAAAGCAATTGTAAAAATATTGACTTAGAATAACTTTGTTACGATTGTCTTTCTAAAGTTTGTTCAGTTGTTTGAAGTTGTTTTATTTCAGAAGAAGTGGTCAATACTGGAACTGAACTTATAAAAAGATCATTTTTGCGACATCTATCAAGTTGTACTTACATCATATCAAAGACTCTTTCTTTAAAAAATATGTCAGGAATATTTTTCCGAAATGCCAAAAAAAGTGTCTATCTATTTTAAAACTAGCTTAAGAATGGCAATTAATTACGTCAGCTTACCCCTCCCTTGACGTCATGAGTTAGTTATCTTGGATTTCATAACGGATATCTTAGGATTTTTTCCGTTGATCTAAAAAAAACAACTTTAATCGACTCAGGATGAATGAAACAATCTACTTTTAAAGTTCTTACGATCGGTTACAAGAAAAAACCATGTAATATAGAAAATATACTGATAAAAATTGGACCTGTCACTCGAAAAATAGTTGCCATGGAAACAGTATATAGATAAATAATAAACAAAATGTTATTGAAAAACTTACCAAAATTACGGAGCTAAACGCTACGTAGAACAAACACAGCAACATATTATACCCTTCTTGGCCGACCTACCCTTAGTTGTGATTGAAGCATAATGTTTGTATTTGGTTTTTTAGAAGTGTTTCAAGCGAAATTTCCAGGAAAGATGGGTCTTGCCAACTATAAATGTTATAATTCCAGAAATCCATAAATCTGACTACAAGATAAATTTACCTTAAGGGCAACTTTAGTTTACTCTTCTTTAACACACGGGTTTATAGATGTAACAGTATAACAGCAGGGACTAGGGCGGGAGATACTACGTATGTATTATTCGGATGGAGCTATCGAGTGGACGCTGATTGTTCTTTAAAATCATGTATATAATTCAATAAACAGAAAGCACAGCAAGGCAAATTCAACTACTGTGTTCCTTTGCGCAGGTTCTATTTTCACAGTCCACGAAATTCACGGAACTGCATGAGCTTAAAACGTGACTCGTACATCTCCAAACGGGGTGATGTCTTCTAGAGAAGAGGAAGTCTAACGAAGTTCTATTTGACTCACTATCATGAAAACTCAAAAAATGTCATTAAGTGAGAATTTAAGGTTTACGTGGCCATGGAGCTATTTTGACCGTGGGAGGACTGAAACGAGCGAGCTGCGCTGGGTTCTGGAGGTATTACCCCCGGAAAATGTTTATTATTGCGGAACTTGCTGAGGATACCTCTAAAACTACAAAATATTTTTTCTGTCATTTTGATTCAATAAATCGTGGTAATGTCTTCATTTTCTCATATGTCGTCAATTTACGAACAAATAAGTGTGCGGGGATACTGTTGATCATTGTATTTATCTAATTAATTTCACATCATTTTAAAACAACACAATGGATATTCACATTATTGTTTACCAATAGTTCCAAACAGCTGGATTCTGGTATTCGATTTTAACTTGCACTGCATTTCTTAGAAACATTTCATTGATCAACAATCAAAATCATATTGTAAATGAAATCAAATCTATACTTTTACTCAATATACACTGAATTAACATTTAAATAAAGATAAACATTATTAAATTGATCTAATATGCAATATATAGTTCAGCCTCATTTTTTGAGAAACAACGCATTAAAACTTACGTAAAGCATAAAGAGTTACATTCTGTGTCATATGATAAACTCATGGTTTAATTTTTTCAAGAATGTATTTATTTATTGAAGCTTATATTTGTATGTATGGTAGTGATCTTGAATAAGACCATAGCTCAAACTCAACTAGTGTGGGACCGCTAATTGACACATACATTGAAATAATGCCCGATAAGTGTGAGCTGGAACAACTCACGAAAACGTTGATAAAACAAAAACATTGAGGACATTAATTATATAAGAGGTCAATTGAACTTTAACTTTACTTTGTCCTTCCTGTCTCTGCTCCCATTGTCTTCTTAAGACTAATATACTAAGTATTGTTTGGAAACTACCCCTTCATGCTGTTTCTGTGTCTTTTTTTTTATAATTTGTGAACAATAAAGCTGTACTTTACAACAAACTAAGAACTGAAAAACATAATTAATCTTGGTACTTCATCAAAGACGAAAGTTTGGGCTGACATTTCTTTCTGTCTTCAATAAAGTATTGTATTACTTAGAAATAGTATGCGCTTGTTTCTATGTTTATCTTATTTGCTGTAGATTTGTATTCAGT
>JAOEHT020251130.1:0-10680 GCA_025448195.2 Parazoanthus atlanticus
TTTTGATTTTGGACTTTGATACCACTCTATCCACAATGCTTTGCGCGCGTTCTGTTATAGAGGGAGTCGAGAATTGGACGGCAAAAATTGGGACAATTCATTTTTGAAACTCGAGATTCTATGATTGTTTGCATTGTGCCGACTAGGCACCAGGACCCCAATTTTTTTTTCTCACGCGTTCCTGATACCTTTAAATGTTTATACAGCGAAAAACCTACCGTTTATATCTGAACATTACTGGTTGGATCAGCGATCTGTAAGTTTAAGGCTGGTTGATGATGCACCACGGGCAGACAATTCGAGGGATACGTCCTTCATGATCACGCTTTGATCCCATACATTTGCTGTGATTTGTTACACACTGATCTCATACTTTACTGTAATTTGAAACCACGCAACTTAATCTCATACATTTGCTGTGATATGTTACGGCTGATTTCAGTTTGTTGAGAGTGATCGAGAAATATACTATATGTAGAAATGTATTATATTTTCCATCCTGTGAACTTTAAAACACGAAGTAAAGAAGTCAGATTGATAAGTTTGCTTACCTTTCAGCTTTTGTGTTGTATTGTGTTGTGTTGTGTTGTGTTGTGTTGTGTTGTGTTGTGTTGTCTTGAGTGATTTGATGGGGTTTTGAGCTGGTTGATTTCTCACACTTCCACGCTTCTCTCATATTCCACGCTTCTCGCCCACAGTGATCCAAGGCAGCTCGTCTGAGTATAATTTGACACGTCCGTCATTCATCACCGAAAACAAAATTAACCAATGAAAACACTTTTAAAGTCAAGTGTTAAATTATACTCAGGGGAGGTGGCTTTTGACTGGTTTTCGACCTACAGTGTTGTGGGAAATGGGGAAATGGCATTTTGTCACTTATTTGATCGATTTCAATTTGATAATGGTCGAATCTGTTTGCCTGCAATTGACTGGTTGTGAGAACATCACATGTTGGTGGCGAATTCAGAGGAGATTGAAAATTGAGGCAGCATATTAAGGTCGTTAGAAACATAGTAGAAACAAGCGATTGGAATAATTTTCGTCACGGCTCTTGCAAAATGATGCAAGCGTAGAAGTGTGAGAAATTAATATTTTACTGTTGTGCCCTGATCCAATCCAATCCAATAACCTTATTAATGTGTCATGTCTTCTAGCCTGCCACAAGTGGCACACTAATTGGGGACACCTACTACAAAATATGTACAATTAATATCCTAGAATCCTAATATGTATGTATAATTATACTAAAAAATATTCCAAAATTTTAAAATGTATTCTAAGATTCTAATATACGTAGTTAATACTATACTTTATAAGATCTCTAGTGAATAATAAAAAAAGAGCTAAAAATATACTAGTCTACGTGTTGCAGAGAAAGCAGTTAATTGGGCATGTCCCTTCCAGGAAATTTGCTATATTAAGCTTTCTGACTTTATTCTTGAAAGAGGTAACAGTTGACATCAGGTGAATTTAAACCATACAGTTTGTACCAGCAACACAAAAGTGGGTATTTCAAAACGCCAAAATCATGACACCAAACGACTTACCTGACGCTTTCTGGGATATCATCCGGGTTGCTGCAGAATGGATCTTGATGCCTCTGTTGTGGTAACCCATAATATTTTAAACTGTTCCTGATCTCACTTTTTGAAGGTGGTGGTTTCAATGGCATTATAGCAATAGTTTCTTCTTGATCCTTTCCTGATTTGTGGTCTGCTACAGGGTGTTGTGACGGAACTGGTAGTTCATCTTTGTCATCTGGAAGTTGGGACATACAAAGCTGAAAGCCACCATCATCATCTTCCTTTCCTGATTTGCGGCCTAGTACAGAATCTTGTGACGCATCTGATAGATCCTCTTTGTCATCTGTAAGTTGTGACATAAAAAGCTGAAAACCACCATGACTCGATGGTGATTTAATCGTCTGAACATCTTGAGAAAGCTCACGATCAACGTCATGTAAGGTACTGGAGCTGTTGAATGCTTCTTCAACGTTAGAAGATACACTGTCGTCAGATAAAGGTATGTTGTCCGAAGAAACAGTTTGATTTTCAGAGGGGACGATAGTGGCTTTCTCGGCAGATGCACTGCTTTCTTCTTCAGAATTGTCGACTTGTTCCATCGCTTCCCCGCTTCCTTTCCGCTGTGAATAATTTGTTAAGCACATACTTACTACCGATACATCCGCACTTGATGCCCGAGTGCTGCTCAGAACTAGTTCTTCTTCGCATAATAACAACCCTTCCTTGTTAACAGTTTCATTGCTACTACTCTCGGTGCTGGAGTGTGTTAACGACGAATCAGTTTCAAATTTGATGTCTTCATTGACTAAAGAAGCTGCAACGTTCGTGTCCGTTACACTTTGTTTATCGCCATCAAAATCTCCAAGACTTTTTCTAGCCAGTTCAGTTTGAGTATCTTCCATTTTGCGCTCTGATTCGCTGTTTCTCTCTACAATTGTAATTAATTCTCCCGCAGATGCTTTCTCTGTATGACTGATTGTGTCACCATTCTTGGAAATATGCACACTGTCAAGGTTTGCTTTATCTTTTGGTTCTTCGTTCGTGTTTATTCCAAAACAATCACCTCCTGTTGTTGAACTTTCCGATTCATTCCAAGAATCAGAAATGTTATTTCCGCTGGTCACGGACAAAGACAAATCCAATGACTTGTTTTCTTTTGGCGTAAGAACTGTATTGTTTTTATCAACGTCAACTGCAGCTCTATCTACAGTTTCCACAGGTGACCCTGACTTGATGCATTCTGCCTCGGTTGTAGGTTCAGCAACCTCCCGTGATTCATGGGCCACCTGTGGTGAGGAGGGGATGGGTGGTGATTCTGGCGACTCTTCGGCGGATACAGGTGACATGTAAGACATGTTAAACAGTGCATTTGCTTGGAGATCTGCTACTTTCTCTTCAGGAAATACGGCATCGCTCTCTGACTTGGCTTCGTCGGGTCGGTAAACACTTTTAGATTTCGAGAACACAAAATCGTATTCTGTAGAGTGTGAAGAGCTCGGCCGATCTGCTTCTTCCACTGGTACAACGTCACTGCCACGTCTGGGTGTAAATCCGCTCCCTGTGACAGCAGTTCCAGGACTTCTGTTCACCGAGGAGTCGCTAGTTTGAGAGGAAGAAACGTCATCTTCAGAGTCTGTGGATGTTTCAGAGGAACTTTCCATCGGACTATCGGGGATCGTTGTGATCTCAGTATCAACATCCTCCATACTACCAGTAGCTTCTCTTATAAAGAGTGCTTCGCCTGCATACACTGTTGCATTAAAACATTTTCCAGAAGACAAGGCTTGTGCTGAAGAAATAGTGATACAATCACTGGCAGCTGATGAACTAATAGAAACGACAGCACTAGTTATCGATGGCCTTGTACTTTGTGGGTAAGTCTGTACCTCTTTGTCAGCTGGTTCCATCATTCTATTGGAGATATCACTTGCGTTCGTACAGTCAACATAAGCATTCTTGTCTTCTCTTGACGCCACATTAGATTCCTTTGGCCCAATCACCTCACGAGGTGTCAAAGTACCTCTGTTGTGGTTTTCTGGTTCTGCATGGTTGTCAATTGCGTGAACAACGCGATTCACGACAAAGTCATCGTTATTCTTTTTCTCCAGGATATCTGACTGCACATGGTCTGTTTCGACAGTTGAATCCACATCTCTACCGTTAGTAGACCCAGTGTCCTCTTCAAGTGAGGACTTGCAAATTACGTGATCTTTCTGGCTTGCCACTTCCGGATGTTCTTCGCCAGTAAAGGATGTTGCTTCTTTCGGGAAGACATTGGTATGTTGCCTAATACTCTCGGAAGTTCCACTACTTTTAGAAATTGAAGCATAGTCTTGATAAGTTTCTGATAGAGACATATGTCCCTCCACAGCTTTCTCGAAAAGATTATCCGAAGAAAGACGATGCTTATTGCTATTATCTCCGGCAGCCTGTATATTTGCGCTATAGGAATTTGGACATAATGCTTCACAAGATTTGACTGAAACAAGATTGGCATCCCGAGTCAGACTTTCTGCTTTCTGCACATTCTCTTGGTTTGGCGCAGTTTCTGAGGCAAAATAAGTTGAAAGCAATTTACTGTCTTTATTTGTAATCTCAGATTCAATAAAATCTTCAAGAATTGATGATAACTCGTGACATCTATTGTCGGGTGGGGGGCTACACTTGTTTTCGAGTTGAGAGGTAGGCAAAATCGTTGTAATTTCTTGGGATATTTCTTCTGAGGAAACACTCGCTCTATTGGTTCTGAGTTCTCGTGGCATTGCAATTTCAAATGCAGGCTGCAATCCCTGGTAATGAACAGCAGAAAGGCGATCAGATTCACCAGATTCTGTATCTATTTCAGATTCAACAATTTCATCGAGGATTGATGAGAGTTCCTTTGTGCTGTCGGTTGGAGAAAGATTCGGTTCCGAGACATCAAGATCGCCTTTATCAGATTCGACAGGAATAACAACGATGTCTTGAGCGGTACCTGGGGAAAGCAATTTAACTTTTTCCAAAACAGTTTTTGGTTTAGTGTCCTCATTAAGGACAAATTGTATCTCTTTGAATTTTTTTGTTGAGGCTATTTCACTTGATACGGCCTTCAAGCTAGCAGTAATTGCTGTGGGTTCTTTCGATGATCCACTTCCACTTACATTATCAAGCTCCTCAAAAATTTCCACATTCTCTTCAGATTTGGGATTTGAATTATTCGCAGCTTGTTTTCTACACTCTTCTGTTTGATCCACTTGCATTTCTGCTCTTCTGCGGGCCTTTCTAAGCTTTTGTAATACACTTGTCCGCACTTTTCCTTCTCCAGCAGTTGTTTCTTTCTGCCTGTCTCCTTCTGAAGTTGATACTTCAGATTCTTTTGCCCTGGTTTGTCTCTTTCCATCGACTGAATGTTTTCTGGCTGATGATCTCAACTGCAGGGACAATCTTCTCCTTTTGGGTTCTTCTGATGAAACTGCAACGTCTTTGTCCACGTCCACTGTAAGTTTTCTCTTGCGCGTTTTCACACCAAGAGTGCTGTACATTGGACTTACTCTAGTTTGTCTAGACAAAACGACTTTAGATTTTGATGCTGGAATACTATCTTTTGACTGATCTGATGAAACAAGCTTTTTTGAGAAATTGCCATAATGATTCTCCCCTATCGTGTCAAACATTGCACTTTGAGAAGAACCCTTTGACGATTCTTCGAACTGAAGCGGAGTAAAGCCATACCTCTTCAACTGACGACGAACTCGGCTTCCTCTTCTCGGGGAAACAGATTCTTTCGGGCTGGTGATTCTACGAGAAGTTTTCTCAGGAGTATGTTTTGTAGCAACAGCTTTGTTTGCAGGAGGAAACTTTTCCTTAGCAACAGCTCTTTTTAAAAATATTGTTGTTTCAGGTGAAGTGTTTGTTAAAATCAAGTTTGGATTTGATCCTCTTTCTTCAGAAGATCTTCTAGATTGGACCCTTGTTCTGAATTTTCTTGCCTGTGAGCTGCGTTCTGACGAGCTTGCAGTCCTTGTGCGAGATTTAGCAGAATGTTTGACTTTTCTTGCAATATTTGGTTTTGTTAATTCTTGCAAAGATTCTCCTTTGGAAGAGAAAGGTCCTGCACCAGTTACAACCGAGGTAAAAGTCTTATTTGCATAAATATCTTCTTTTACTACAATTTCTCTTTCTGCTGTAGACGTAGCTGAATACGATTTTTTACCACGAGTCGAGGGTCCTGAAAGATATACAGAACTTTCAGCTTCTTTTTTTCGCATTCCTTTTCTCGACAGCGATAAGTTCTTAAAGGCAGACTTCTCAGGTAAAAAGGTATTCTTTTCCTTTGACGTGTCCTCATCTACTTCACTCTGCACCTCTTTATACGGATGGGATCTCATTGTGGTAATGGAAGGTATTTCTTTTCGTAACACACTCACTTTTTCCATTCTATCATCTTTGTCTCTTGACTTGGACGTCCCTGATGGCTTTTTAATTCGACATTCCGCAGCTTCGAATGTAGCTTTCAGTTTCTCAGAGTATCGAGCATCAGCGAGAGCAACTTTTATCGATGTTGTGGCGTCAGAGTTGCTAGCAGCTCCATGGTTTTCCTCTTCAACTTGCGAGTAAGTTCTCCTTTGTCGCTTGCTTGTCCGAATTGCGTTTTTTGAAACAACTGAAGTAAATTTGGGCTCGTTTCTCTTTCTCTTAAACTTATTATATTGTGAACTATCAGGCTCGTTGCTAGCGAAAGTTTTTTTGCAGTTTCCATCTGAAGACTTCTCCTTTCCACTGGAATCTGGACAACTGTCTCCTTCATCACTTGATACACTGACATGCAACGCAAAAGTATCTTCGCTTCCTTTCAAATTCTCTTCTTCACTTCTCTCTGAAGAACTAATTTCTATTACAACTGGCTTTGATTTTGTTGGAGTGCGACTAGATGAGCGCTTTCTCGTTTTCTTTGACGATTTTAAGAGTTTTGCAGGACTTTTACCCGCTTTGAAGGGACTTGTTCTACGAGAATAGGTCTTGGTAGATTTACTAGGGCTGTGCCATATTTCGTCTGAATCTTCCTCCTTCAAATCAGAGGAACCACTCTTACCCAATTTAAAGGGACTCGATCCACAAGAGTAAGTCTTGACATATTTACTAGTGCTGTACCATGTCTCGTCAATTTCATCATCGGTAGAAATGGCCGAATTACTAGTAAAACTGCTCCTTGAAAATATGGTGCTGCTTCCGAGGCCAAAAAGCCCAAAAGAAGGGCTTGAAAAACTGCTGAATCTCGATTTTTCCGAGCTAGTCTCCCCTTCCTTGCCCATGTCTGGCTTTGCTGGTTCGGACGTTTCTTCACTGCAGTTCATTAGGGTGTCAGTGGACGAGTTAGACTCCTGTGAATGGTTCCTATCGCCGGTGAGCTCCACCTCATTTAGATTAACTTGTTCGTCTGGTTTTTCGTCGCCTGCACCATCGACCTGTGGTATGTTATTCACAAATGAACAGGTCCAGGAATCGTCCATCCCTTCCATGTCAAACTCGGGTTGACTCGTCCTAAAATATAAGTCATTGGAAAGTATTATTATCTGAAGCATATCGTTATTTTAAAACGACCGGATATCTCTTGATTTTTAATTCGCTACCTTTAAATTAAGTTAAGAAACATTAATTCTAGAGTACTGTTCAGGAAAGTGCAAGATGATTTTTGTTTATAGGGATCACTGCAGTTCTTAAATGTTTATAACTGTAGTTATAGTTATAATTTAGTCTATGATTTGACTTTTTAGGTATATTCTTTGTTAGCAGGACCCCGTTGATAGCAGTACAATACGGTACTGTCAAAGGGTTATCCTGCATAAATATTCGTTATTGTTATTAGCACTGTTACATAAAATGAGTTAATGGTGCGTAGCCGGTGTTACGGTGTACGATGTTTATCAAGCGTTTTGTTTAGCAGGCTATCCTGTATACACGTTCAGTCAATTTAGACATCTCCACGTGCCAATTGAGTTGAAAGTCGTTGGTTGTCCCGTACTTTTAGGGCCCTGAGCTCATTCTAGAATAAATTACGAGTTTTAACACACAAATGTAATATATGTATGTAATATAACAAACACAGACTTTTAACAAGACATGAGCTTAATTATGAAGTGAAGAACAAATCACACCTGTTACTGGTCGTCTCTGCTTGTGCTGCAAGCTTTTCAACAATTTCGGGGTCTGTATCGTCCCAGACTCTCTGAGACATCAGCAGCGATTCTTCATCATCATCTGAAGCAGCTTCACCTTTGTCTTCTGTATCGCTGTCTACCTCACCTGTTGTGTTTGTGTTTGTGTTTAGTGATCTATTACTTGCTCTATAATGAATTGGATATGATTGTAAGAAAGATTCAGTCTTACAAGAGAAACATGTGCAAAGAGATATGCCACAACGCAAAGTACTGTAAAACAGACCATTGTACACATCATAAAGAGATGTCTTTGCAGAAAATGCTTTATGAAAAAGCACCCACTAAACAGAAAATTGGTACATACCAATTTTTTCCTTCAAGATGTCAAAAAGGCTACCTGTAATACCGTAAAACCTCGAAAAGAAGCCCATGGACTTCTTTTCTATTTAGGATCCTTGGATGGGCTTTTTTTCAAGATAGGCTTCTTTTCGAGATGGGCTTCTTTTCAAGATGGGCTTCTTTTCGAGATTACTCTTGCAAAGTCAAGACGGGGGTTTCTTTTCAAAATGAATGCTGCAAATATCGAAAATTGCTACTATAAAACAGTAAGACTGCTGAAGGCATAAGCCCATAAATATGAAAGAAGAAGAAAGAAGAAAAAGAGAAGAAAAAAGAAGCCTATACTACCTTGAAAAGAAGCCCAGTGGCTTCTTTTCCAGATGGGCTTTTTTTCGAGATTACTTTTGCAAATTAAAGAGGGGAGCTTCTTTTCGAGATGGGCTTCTTCTCGAGATTAAGCCCACTGGGCTTCCTTTCGAGGTTTTACGGTATTATGGCATAGTGTACATACATGTAGCTTATGGGTGACTAATCGTTGTACCATATATGATATTAAAGTACTTGTGTTACGCTTACTTACCGGAAACTGGTGTTGCGCTGTGACTGAGTTGTGTCTGTTGGCTCGAAGGTTCCTCACTGCCGCCAGCGAGACTGACCAAAATATCCACGATCTCTTGATCCAGCGGATTTGCTATCAGTAAGAGAATCTATTCTAGTCATTTCGTGCACTCTTGATCAACTATTAAGTCTCAAGATATATACTGATGTACAACTATACCTCCTTTGTAGCTCAATCAAATTACACTTGTTTCTGTGTGTTTGTGTGTGTGTGTGTTTAACTTCCTTCTGTTTTTCTCTCATTTAAAAATCATCTTTCTCATCTTTCCAAATTAGCTCCTCTTAGCTGTTATAACAGCTGTGCTCAAATTCTGTATTCTTTTCAAAAGCAAACTTGCAAAAACAAGTAAACACAAGAGTGCAAATAAAGTTCTTCTTCTGCACTCAAGACTATACTACAACATTTAAAACAAAGATATAACTACAATTCTTGCCAAAGATCTTCTTAAGGGAGACAGCATTTTGAAACAAAACCAAATTAAGGTAGCAATGGTAATGCAATGGTTCATCTCAGTTTTTTCGCGCAACACTAAATTGTCTAGTACGTTTCAGCAAACACGATATTTTGCTTAGTTCTGTACTAGTACTAGTTTGGAAACTGAAAAACAATTTTCGACATATTTTGTATTTTGATACGTTTCGATAAATGCAGGAAAACCACGCACCAAACAAACTCACAAGATCACACAGCCCTTTACAAACATAGTTTGATGCTTAAAAAGAACTCTGGACATGTACATACATAAATAAACAACACCCATCTTTACAAGTAAATCACGAGCCTACAGATAATAGTTAGGCCGGGAAAAAACATATTAGAGTAGGTAACTAGGTGCAAACTTGTATTTTTTGAAAACTTCTTATTGTAGCAATCCTATACTGAATATGCACTGATGCCTTGAGGCATTCATTTTATTACACAACTCTAGGCATCATCAAAACAGAATTATAATTTTATTTTAACAAGCCACAGCTTAAGGGCAACAATACGTATATGAATCGATCGAACACGATTTCAAACCAGGAAGTTCGTGATTATTGATCAACTATAGCTTGAAATTTTAGTTACATTTACAAAAAAATTCAAGAAATTTCTGAAATAAAACCTAAAGTTCTAGTTCTAGCGTCGGCGAAAAAAACCAGAACAAGTCGGGCAATCAGACCCACAGGTCTTTTTTAATTGGTCTTATAAGAAACGTTCTTTAAATCAATTAACATTATAGTAGTCGCAGTGGTTTTCTTAAGGCCGGTACACAGGTAAATTGTACCGTCTTTCCCCGGTGGCTGTAGCGCCCTTCCCCAGTAATGACGTCTGGCAAAAGTCGCCAAAGAAAACATTTAACTTCATCACAACTCTAACCTGCGATTAATTAACTAACAGTGGTAATTTACATTATTGTAAATAGCATGCAAAGTTGTACCTTAAAGCTCTTACAGAAAGTTGATATGAATTTTTTCGCAGAAAAACCTGGTATTTTAGAGCCGCAATTCTTAAAAGAAATTGGTCCCCAAAATGCACAAAATTGCATTTCTAGGACTCCAGATTTTAAAAATGTTCTGGGGGAGCATGCCCCAAGACCCCTGTAGATGTTCGGGCCTTCGGTGCTCAATGACCTTAAAGCCACGTGTACCTTCTTTCCCACTCAGTGTACCCTTATGAAAAACACTGTAGTCGTAATACTCACATACTAATATCTGGGACTGTGATCTTTGGCTGGCTTCCATGATCTCAAGAGCAATACTCTCGTTGATAACTGGTTCATCTTCAGCAACCACTATAAGTCACAAACAACAAAGTTGTCACGTAAACGTATACTGTACGATAGTTAAAACTTCGTTGGTCTGTTTCTGTTTTTGCAGAGCGGAATACTAAGTACAGGTTTGCGTTTCTTGTCTCGCGTGATTTCTCCACATTTGATAAATAGCGCTATTACAAAGAAACTGTTTCAGTTAATAGTTGACAATCCTGGAAATAAGCTCCATCACTTGCTTCCAAGTGAAAACTGCCAGACACGATACAATCTTAGAAGACCGAGGAGATTTACACTCCCCCTAGCAAAAAC
>JAOEHT020251226.1:0-10678 GCA_025448195.2 Parazoanthus atlanticus
CCCGGAGCAACTCGATTTGTTCAAGAATTCGTTGCCAAGCAACCATCTCAACGTGATCATCACCTCAGTATAACTAGGTTCTTCAAGCTTTTCTTAATATACTGAACACAAGCAAAAGTCGAACAATCTTGTTTAGAATCACTTTTTATTTTTCTCAAAGGCACTCTGCAGAATGTAAACACACTTGACAAAGCGCAAGGCAAGTTTCCAGCTGTTACAGATCGTGATAAACACGTGATCACGTTTTACGCGTCCAGTTATATTTTTAAACAAATTTATGGATTTTTCTTTCAAACACTTGTGCGCTGTTGCACTTTCAAAATCAACACTTTTGAAACTCAACTAAAAGTGCACCCCGTAATATCCAGCCTTATTACAGTGTCTCGTAAAGTCGTATTTCAGAAGCAATTTCACATTAGTTGGTTTTGATATACACCGAAATACGTCAAAGACGACTGAAATAATACGTGGACTTTTACCGAATGGCATTTAATTAATTAATTAATTTTATTTATTTATGAGCGATATTTTGACAGGCTTGTCCAATTTAGCATGCAGAGCTAGTTTAAATGGAGGCCTGTAATATGATAATCAACAAAGAAAAGATGAAAACGACCTCTTTACAACAGGCCTAAAAAATAACGATTTAGCAAGCGCCGCCATTTGAATGTTTGTATCAGTGAAGGTTTCGGGGCAACGACCCACCCACCTACCCCTCCCCTAAAGCTAAACCAACCCTAACCAAAGGGGAGGTAGGTGGGTAGTTGTTCAGAAACCGCCATTGGAATATGTTCTGCGTACAATGGGTAGAACGGTGTTAGACAGCCAGTATTTTCGATACACCTAATTCAAGAATGGTTGCTCTTTCAAAACATAAAACAAGAATGGTACGTACGAGCTGGTTGATTTCTGTGGAATTTAACACCTGAATAATTGAGCACAGATTAGTGTGCGCCGCGTATTACGCAAGTTTTTTACTTCTGAATTGAATCATTAGCTGTAGCGGATCCACTCATCCCGAGGAAGAAAAATACATAAAACATGTAGATTTTGACGAAAGCGGAAGCGTATTTGTTGCAAAAATGTAATAATCGAACCCCCTCAAGTCATTCCGAGCCGACATGTTGGAATAACGATTGCGCATGCGTGCGACGTTGCAAGAGACAAACACCATCCTCGTACCCAGAACCCACGCGGCCTACGGCCGTAAGCCGCGTGGGCTCTGGATACGAGAAGGGAGAAACACTGGCCAAATTTCCAAGATGCCGTCTGGAAATCCAATTTTTACAGCCAAAGTATAAAGTGTGTAACTCTTTTCGACCAAAACATTACGGATTGACCTTTCACAGTGGACGAAGAAAAACAAGATAAGCAAACCTGGTATCATGTTAAACAACCTCGTCTTTTGTCAATTTTCTTGCTGTTTGCAAGTTTGTGAGGTTGGTTGGCGTTTCTCCGACATGTCTTCCAAGCCCCTAACAAAACTGACCTGGATCCGCCCCAGATCAGCACGTGCATATATTCTTAGAATAACCCTGGGTCGTGTCTTTTGTTTTCCAAAAACAACCTTTCTTGAATTTGATGCGTGTCTTGTGTTGGTTTGTTATTAAGTTATATTTCCGAAGTCTTTCTTCAGATGAGTTGGTAACGTGGGCCTGGGTTTGCACATATGAAATAACATCAATTCGTGTTTTATACTGCTTTCTTGTTCTATATATACCTTATACAGTAGAAAAATAAATATTTTATTTTACGTTTGAACGAAAGGTTTTACATAAATCATGCAGGTTTAGGTCTCTAAACTCAGATTGTCAAAACCCCCATAAGCACAAATCCAGGATTGAATTGATTTCAACGAGACATCTATTACAAACGTGCAGCGGAATTCTTTTTTCAGTTAGTGGTGTTTGGTATGTGATCAACACTCCTTTGAGTGTTTGATACAGCTTTTAGACAATTTGGATTAGGAAGGAAAACGCAGCAGTATTTCATCTGATTTCGGTTGTGAATTTCCATATTAACGAGTTTGAGAACGATGCTACGAACTTCAAATTAACGAGTCCAATACCATGGCTTAATGCTGGGTTAGAGATAACTGGCTTTGAGAAAATGGGCCCAGAGCATTAATCGGTCCTGGAGCCAGAAACAAAGATGCTGGCCAGAAGCGTTGTCGGTCAGTCATGACACGTTTTGGTATTTACTATACACGCTTTTCTTTTTTTCGTAAGAACCAAAACTTCCGGCCGAGACTAAAGTTTTCCAATTTGTTTTTGTCAGATCAGCCCAAATTTGTTCTTAGTTCTCTAGATAATCAAGATGTAGAACCGGGACATGTAACAAAAAGGCGGGAAAATGGAACGCGTACACGCCTTTTGGCACCAAAATATAGCACACACAGGTGCACTGGTGACGAATATTACAGTAAAAACTGACTCGCGTACAAGAACCTGGGCTAGCCCAGGCAAGTTCTTACATACGTGGAACCTAAGTAAAATTTAGGGTGACAGGCTATGATGTTCTTTGAAAAAACAAAAATAAAAACACTTGTGATATTGCGTCTAGTAGTGCAACAGTCGACCGTGTAACATCTAATGGGTCTGGATCTGACGATAATCTATTAAAAAGTTACTTCATGCCTATCTCAATGTGTATGCTCGTTATCCAAAGGAATCTTGAAGATGACCCTTTGTACAAAAAATGGATGATATGGCATGTTTTCACTGTAAGGTTTGGTGTAAAGCTGACATTTCGAACGTTAGCCCTTCGTCAGAGCAGACAAAGTCTGTCCAGTTTGCTTTGACGAAGGGCTAACGTTCGAAACGTCAGCTCAACACCAAACCTTACGGCGAAGCAAATTTCCCTTTCGTAAACGGTCGATGCCATTGTAACAGTCGATGCCATTTCGAACAACAGTCTACTGTCGTTTTCATGAAGAAGACGAAGTCGTGATCACGGAAATACAACCAATACTAACCGTGATCCTAACTTTAACTCTAATCCAAACCAAAATCAAGTCTGACTGAAAGAAGAAACTAAACAGAAAAGAAAACAAAAGCCAAGTAAAACACAGATAAAAGAATAACCGTGTTTTGAACCCGTGACCGCTAGCATTCCAGTCCTATATACTACCACTACGCCAACAACTCCATTCATTTGTAGTTGGAAATGGCATCGATCGTTTACAAAAGGGAAATTGGCTACGGCGAAAAACGTACCATATCAAGCCTTGTGATCAAAACCATATTCTGCATACTCACCAACGCAGAAAAAAACCAGGTTATTTTGAAAACCCAGTCTTCCTCTGCATAACACCTTTTTCAGATGGGAAGCTTATATATTGGGTGCATAAGATCAAAAGTTTGACCTTAAGTGCTTCTTATACGCGGGTCAGCTTACTGTAATAATTATGTTGAAATTTTCTTTTCGTCCTTTTTGTCCCGTTCAAGGAAGTTAAATGCAAGCCTTGTCCAGGAAAATTAAGATATGACAAAAGGTCAGAAGTCCTAAATATGCTGTGGCTTCATTTCAGCCTGAGCCTGAGTTAAAGTTTGGAAATTTGAGACTCTGAAAAGGTTGTTTCTTCAAAAAAGCGGTTAGTTCTAAGTTTAAACAAACGATGAATTAGAAAGTTAATGCCAATTTCGAGACAACTGTCACATATTTTCAGTTGTTTTTCTCGCAGTGACTCGCGCAACTCAAAAAGAAGTAACGTTATCCACTGCCATGCTCTGTGTAAGATTCCACATGAAAGATTATCATTACTGTATATGCGAGTACTTCAGAAGCAATTATTTTACACCACGCAGCAACTTACCGCAACGGCGATGCAAGTCGTTCTTGTATAGCATTTATATTCCAACTGACATCTTTCTACTTTTCGCTATTTTAGAGTTGAAAATAATATCAGAATGCATTATTATCTTGGGGAAAATAGTCATACAGTTTTCTTACCAAGTGTTCTAACGTTTCATAGTTCAACTGTGACCTGCTCAGCTATACGTTTGTTTCATTTTTATAAATAGAAGCACTGATGGTGCCGGTTCCACACTTTTTGAAGTCCAGCGCCACACCTTTTCTTGAGCAACACACACCGACAATACTCCAACTGTATTTAGTCACTGCTTGCAGCATTCTCAGTTGTTCGTAGATCGTTTTGGACATCGTCCGATGTTATGTCTATTTTTTCACATTTGTTATCATGACCAAATTTGGATTCCCAGTTTTCAGTTTTGCCGTCACTTTCCAAGTCATCACTGTTTCCACAATCTTTAGCTTTGACATCTTTTCCAACATCCCCTGTGATGATTGCGCTATTTACATCCTCCACAGTTTCAACCTTTCCCTCTGACTCCTCTCTGTCCGCTACACCCTCTGCTCTCAGGACATCTTCACAAGCGTCCTCATTTCTGTCCCTGCACTCACCTTCGGTTCCGAGCAGATCTGCACAAGCGCCCTCCATTCCGTCCCTGCTCTCATCCTCACACGGTCCTTCAACGTCTTCAGTACCTCCTTTGTCGCTCTCACCATCAACCTCATCGCCACTCTCACCTTCATCTTGTCTTCCTTCCTCTGCCTCGCTCTCTTCCTCATCATGACCATCACCACCACTCTCGCCCTCGACGTTACTTTCCTCATCAACTTCACTCTCTTCAACTTCTTCTTCATCCTCTTCTTCTTCATCCTCTTCTTCTTCCTCCACTTCAGCGACGTGTTCCCGCTCTCCTTCTCCTTCCGATTGCTTTCCATCATCATCTACGTCATCGCTACCCACATCATCGTCTACATCATCATCTACATCACCACCCACATCATCATCTACATCATCTGAAACATTATCTTCTTCATCATCACCCTTTTCCCGTTCCTTATCATCCTCTGTCCCAGAACCACCGCCGCTGGACAAGAGATTATCCTCCCCCTCCTTTCCTTGACTGTTAGTTTGAGTTGAATCATTCTCAACTTCGCTGCTGTCTGACGCCGCCTCAAGCTGTGCGCCCGCAATCTCAGCAGCCTCAACCGACAGTGCTTCCTCACTCTCCCCTACCGAGGCAGGTTTTGTACCTTTCTTGCTAGTGTCATCACTTTTCGACTTTTTTTTATGTTTATGCTTTTTCTTGTGTTTTTTACTCTTGCTTTTGTGTTTTTTTCTTTTGTCGTCATCAGTTGAAAATTTTTCTTTTTCCTTTCCCGATTTATTTCGTTTTTTACTAGTTTTGTCTTTTTTTGATTCAGTTTTTTGCTCTACTACATCCTTAGACAACTTGAGTTTCTTTGATTTAGTTTTCTGCTCTATTACATCCTTGGACTGCTCGACTTTCTTTGATTTTGAGTGTTCAACTAATTTAGCCCCAGTTTTGTCTTTATCCGTTTTAGTTCTTTTCTCCAACTTATTTTTGGAAGATTTTCTCTTTCTTGATGTGGATGCTTCTTCTGTTGATTGGCTTCCAGTCTTGCTTTTCAGCTTTTCCTCTAACCTATTGTCAGAAGTTTTGTCTTTTGTTGATTTACCTGTGTTTTCTTTTCGACTTTTCTTGCGTTTTTTCTTAGATTCTTCATCATTGTCGCCGCTACTTTTACGTTTAACTCTTTTATCAGCTTGTTCCAAAACCTGCTTTTCACTTTCTCCGTGATCCTCTTTATGAGAAATCTTCTGTTTCTTGTCTCGCTTACGTTTGTGATGTTTCTTTCTTTTCTTATGTTTACGTGTCTTATCGTCGTCTTTTTTTGCACTACCTGCAGGTGATTGACTCCGCGATGCGCTGTGAGACGAAGTAGGAGTTGGGTCCCGTGAACGATCCCATCCCTCAGGGGTTGGCGACCGAGACGGGCTCCGTGACTGGGACCCCGAGCGTGACCGCGAGCGTGAATACGAGCGTGATTCTGAACGTGAGTATGAACGTGACCGTGAACGGGGCCACGAGGAAGATCGTTGACGGTTGCGTTGTATTTTGCGATACTGAGAAAGTTCATCAGCAAAGTCATCTGCAAAGTCCATCTCGCGTCCTCGTCTGCGTCCGCGGCTTTCCCGATCACTTCCCCGCCCATCCTGATCCTGATCGCGAACGCGGTCGCGTTCCCGATCCCGGCCGTCGCGATCACGGCCTTTCCGATCACGGACCCTCTCCTGCTCTTTGAGTCGTTTGGTTTCTCGAATATCTGGTTTCTTTCGACGCCTGTAATTGACCAACAATAATGTTCAGGAAATCAGAAAACAACAAGTGCCTTTGAATCATAATAATGAAACCAGCACAAATCGAAGATCGTATGGCACTGTAGGCCCAGAAGAGAACAACAACATCAAGAACAACAATAACATCAATAACAACAACAACAACAACAACAGCAGCACAACAATAACAGCACACTAACAACACAACGACAACAACAACAATTTACTTGATCCGTTTTATTAAAAATTTTGGAAGAGGGAAATCTTTGTTACATATCGTATCGTCATTAGCATAAACGTAGACGTTAGTAGATCGACAAAGGAACATTACCATAGACTTAAAACGAGTATAACGTTAGTTATTTGCGTTCCGATTGTGCTTTTATCAAACTGAGAGAGCCTGGGAAAGAAACAGTGGTATTCTTAGGTACCTGGTTTTGATGCCTTTCTTCAGTCGATAAAACTCTTCTTCTGACATCGGAGGAGGCAGTGGTTCATCTGGACGACCAAATGGATCAATGAAAGGTGGGCGAACAGGAATTCCAAAGAGATCACGAGCTGGAGGGTGCAATGCAGGGACGACAACTGGCCTTGGATCCAGTGATCGAACAACCACAGGTGCACCAGGCAAGAATGGAGGAGCGATAGCTGGCCTACTACCAGGAAATGGGGGTGGGTGTACGGACATCGGTGCTGAATGCGGTGAGATGGACTGGGGTGGTCTCAAACCAGGTACACGGGTCACGTGATCTCGGGGACGTTCAGACATATGGCGTGGTGGATCTTGAGCACGAGAGCTAAGTAAAAGAAAGATAGAAGCTCAGTAGCTACATACCTACATGATGAATGTCTACTCATTAGATGAGCATGACCATCGCTGACCAGCTTAAATTTGTTATTGTTGGTCATGAGACCGGCAGTAACTTTTGAAACCAGCAAACCTTTGAAAACCAGCAAATGACTTGCATACTCTTCCACAGACACAGCAAACAAAATACCTACCTACCTACATACCTACCAACATACATACCTACCTATCTACCTACTAGCATACATACATACATATATACATACGTACATACATACGTACATACATACATACCTACATACACATACATACATACACACATACATACATACATACATACACACACATATATACACACATAATACATACATACACATACATACATACATACACATATACATACATAACACATACATACATAACACATACATACATACATACATACATACACACACACATACACACATACACACATACATACACACATACATACACACACACACACATACATACACACACACATACATACATACATACATACATACATACATACATACATACATGCATACATACATACATACACACATACACGTGCGCGCGAAAACACACAAAAAAACCAATCCAAACACTCAAGCTGGCGACATTCATCCCTACTATCGATATCATTTTCTCGTGAAATTTAACGTGGAATACCCTCGTCAGGCAATGGATTTTCCTATAGAATTGTACGTTCGAGCAGCAAAGCATTCACAAATATTGAAGACTAGCTCTTATCAAAATAAGTTGTTTTGTGCTAGCTCGTAACCCAGCTTTTGGGCTTGATCACCAAAATATAGGCATCAAGCTGATGTCTGAAGCGCTAGCTCTTTTGCTCTGGCAAAGGGCAAATGCTCAAACTGTCAGTTAACGTTGATCAAAGACTCAAAATGGGGCTCTTGCCAGAGAAAACTAAGACAATTCACATTGTCATGTATGAACCATTTTAACAGATATAACACGTACTCTCATTGGCTTATCCGATGCCACGCGCGAGGCAGTCGTCAAATCAAATGTCTCCCTGTCAAAGCGGGAAACAAGCACCTGTCGCTCGCTAGCGCATGTGATCAACGCATGGTTGACTATATCACACATTTTCATTGGTTGATGGCAGACGGTTGTGATTTTTTTTGAATGTAAGAAATATTTTATACAGCATAAAATAAAAACTTTTCCATCAATCTTTCTTACCGTAATTTTTAATACTTTGAGGTTTGTATCAACACAACTCAATTCTGATTCAATTTCTAATATTAAGTATGTGTAATTAAATTTGTTTATCTTGCATGAAAACAAAAGTTCTAAAAACCCGCCCCTGTCATGTATTTCTTACCTGGGTAAACTGCTGTGCTTTCCACCTTCAATCTTCTGCACAGCATGCTTTATAACGTTTCCTAGAAAAGAGAAAGACATCAAAAATGTTTGCACTTTCATTTTTGTTGGATATATGGAAAATGAGATAAAATGCACGAGTGTAATAATTCCGAGCGTAAGAAGAATTGATATAGACCTTTCTGAAAGTTCAAGAACATTTTAATTGAAAATCTGAAACTTTAAAACCAAAAAGTCTTTGGTTGGAAAATATTTGGTAAGAGACACCGTCCATCTCTTGTACTTGGATTAATACTAACTAGTTTTCAACGTCGTTACATCACAAACAACATTATTAATAATACCTTCTTTGGGTTGCTGTTGGTCTTTGGGATGAGTTTGTAAAATCTGGGCCACAGATTGTGCTGAAGCGGTCTGTTCACTCTTGGAGCTCTCCAACCTGCCCTCAGACACCTACAAAAAGGTTTACCATCATTACCATCATGTTAACACTATAATAATAGTAGTAGGAATAATAGTAATAACAACAAAATAATAATGATGAAGAAACACGGATGTTGCTTCAAACATTCAATTCGTGTACTGTAGTGTCATTTGATGTGCTAACAATACCTGGTCCAATGTTTACTACTAAGTTCTCAACCCATTATAAAGGCCTCGAGGCACAACAACTACAACAACCTTTTTATTTGTACTCAGGGCTTACATATTGATAGAAAGAAATAATATGGTTATTTAGAGAGTTGAGTACAAGGTGCTTGAAATAACCAGTGACTGTTAATCGAGCCAGGTACCCGGTTAGTAGAATCAGCCAGCCCAGCTGTTCAGGGCTCATTTGCATACGGACGCAGATTTCCTTTTCTGAAAAGCATATTTTGTGTTCTCACATCTCTGAAGTATTTTGTGAGAAGCCTTAAGTCCATACCTTGGGTGAAGACTCTCTACTTCTTGCAGGACTCCTTGTACCAGCAACCACTGCGACAAATCATATCATAACACATTAAATATAGTGTGTACAACTAAAGGTACTAAAGAAATCTAGACCTTATCTTGAAGCCCCCACCCCAGACATGTCCTTCAGTTCAACTTTTAACTTTAAAATACACGTAACTGCTTTCAAAACTGGTTAAGACATTACAATGTCAACTGTACCTTTTTCAACATCTAGATTGACTGCAGTTTTCTTCTCTTCTTGCCTAAAATAACAAGAAACAAAATACTCGAATGATTTCAAACTAAAAAATTTGCTTCAACTAAAGATTACTCTGACAACACATTTACCACTATTCTTGTTGCCACGTGACCGTTGAAGTTTTTTATTGCTCTTCAGGTTGATTTGGGCTACCACTGATCAATCACAACATGTTTTAATATGTATCATAAAATATACAGTGTTTTCTGAAGACGAATGGAACCAATCACGGATTATAGAACCGCAGACTTGTCTGTACATTTCATGACTAGCTCATCACCGCACAAACTGCCTGAATGTGGCTCTGACTTGACTGATGACAGCCCCCCAAAAACGTTAGAGCGCTGAAAATACTTCAAGGATCACCTAGCAATAAAATGTTATCGCAATTATGTCCAACTTTATTTCTATAACAGAAGGTAGTCTTCTGACTTATAATTTCAACATTTGAAAAAACATCAGGGAAAGGGATTTTATGGGTATGGGCTGTCACTGCTCAACCTAAAGAAGGAAATGAAAAAATGATACTACTGTACACTTTCATATCAAGTCTTATAGTAATGAACAAAAAACAGAGCCCTAACTTTGCTACACTATACTGTTATTAATGGCAGTACACGTACCTTGGTTGCAATGCATCTTGACTGGCCTCCTGTATAGCTCCCGGTACTTGCGAAGTGTTCATAAACGGACTGGAGGACCTTGGGTTTCTAAAATTGTTCACAGCCTGAGAAGAAAATGAAAATGTCTTTATGACGAAACTCCGATAGTCAGTACGAGTACCAAAAATCCACCCGGTGCCATCTGTGTCCGTGTATCTCGCTGTTGGTGTTTTATGCATTTGTGCGTGTGACAGTCCAAGGCTGTAGCTAACTTCTTTCCAGCAGGAGAGCAAAAGGAATATACTACAACATCATGGGGGAGGGGGAAGGGGGGATAAAGGCAGCCTTCTCAAAATGTCTGAGAGGAGAAGGTTAAAGTTGTAAAGGAGCAGGCCAGAAGATAGCAAGTGCAGGAAGATGCAAGCAAGCTAGGGGAGTTCAAGGGCATGCACCCCGGGAAAGTTTGAAAACAATGCCCCTAAAGTGCTATTTCATGCAATCCAAGTGGTCTAAACTGATTTGTCACAATTTTTGTTGGT
>JAOEHT020251320.1:0-10678 GCA_025448195.2 Parazoanthus atlanticus
AAATATCCTTTGAAATAAACTACATCGATAAATAGGTTCTAGTTGTTTGCTCGTGGTGCTTCAAGTCCCGACAAACTTCAGTTCTTGTCTTATCAAGACAAACTACTTTCGAAGTATACTCAACTCGGACCCCATTGAACACTCACCCTGGATACCCGGGTTAACATTTGTTATCCAAGATTTGGGTTTACTTAGCCTCCTGCGCAAGCAAATCCATTAAAACGGAACTCTGAACGGATATGGCGAGTGATAGCAAAGGAAGGTGAAATAATTTTCCTTTTCCTGCCTCCGCTTGGCTCCTCTATCATCTTTGATTCTAGTCTCTTTTGCCTTCATTAACTCTCATTTACCATCACTCAGCAAGGATACTGTTGTTTGCCGAAAGAACTACTAATTAGAGTTGCTATAGTGTTTGATTCCTTGTAAACGGTTTTGGGCTGACATACTGATTTTTCTTGGAGTGTATATTTTACAAAGACTGGACTTCGTGTTCCTAGACAAAAAAATCTAATTCAAAGTTTCTCCTAACTCTGGGTCAAATTTTGCCAACTATCGAACAACCGGGCCCAGTTTTGATAATTAATACTAGATTATTATTTAGAGCCATTGTATCACGAAAACGCCGGTTAAAATATATTTCAGTTGTCCCACGTTGTTGTAGAAAAGGAAAGAAATAGAACTGGAAATACAAGAATCAGATATAAGAAATGCTCACATCTGCTTATGTAATTGATTATTCAAATTACCTTGTGTAGTAGGAATCTCTGTGCGTCGAACTATTGCTTTCACTGATAATTCAATACTTTGGGAGCATGGTGGAACACCTTGGTCACGTGCTACAACTGTGACGTCATAGACCTTTATACTGAGTATCCCATTTGTAGCTAGCTGTCCAGTTTTCTCATCTACTGCGAATTCTCCCCCAACATTGCTGTAGTGTGGAATGCTATATTTCACAGCACCATTCAAGCCGCTGTCCTGGTCGCGGGCAGATGTATTTGTGATAACAGTCCCGGGTGAGGCGTCAACAGACACATTAAACTTGTTGCTTGGTAGCGGGTCAAATATTGGGCAGTTGTCATTCTTGTCCAAGATGGTTACATACACAGAAACACTCGAGGAAAGCTGAGGGAGGAAACTGTCGAACGCTGTAACCTTTAGTGTGTAGACACTGGATGGCAGCTCCTCCAAGTCTATTTGTTTAACGGTCATGATTTCTCCGGAAGAACCATTAATCGTAAACAGTCCGTCAGTAGTGTTGGAGACGAGAGAGTACAACACTTGTCCATTGCGTCCAGTATCTGAGCCATTAGCGTGAACTTGTAGAACAATGAATCCTATCGGGACATTTTCTTCAATTGAAACGTGGTATGAAAGCATGTTAAAGACAGGTTTCTTGTAATCCTTGTCCAAGATGGTAACATACACAAAAACACTCGAGGAGAGCTGGGGGAGGCCATTGTCGAACGCTATCACCTTTAGTGTGTAGACATTGGATGGCAGCGCCTCCAAGTTTATTTGCTTAATGATCTTGATTTCTCCAGAAGAGCCATCAATCGTAAACAGTCTGTCAACATTGTTGGAGATCAGTGAATACAACACTTGTCCGTTGCGTCCAGTATCTGAGTCATTAGCGTGAACTTGTAGAACAAGGAACCCTATTGGTAGATTTTCATCAACTGAAACACTGTATGAATGCTTGTCAAAGACAGGTTTGTGAAGGTTGGGCGTTGCTTTCAGATTGCATGAGGCACCGTCAAAGCCTGGATAGCAGGCACACGTGTTGGGAGCGATGCAAGAACCTTGCTGAGAACAGTCACTGACTTTGGAGCAGTCTGGAGTGCTGCATGCTGCGTCATGCCATAGCGGGTCACATTGGCAGACGTCGTAGCCAACGCACTTTCCACGGCCTTTAGA
Organism: Parazoanthus atlanticus; assembly: GCA_025448195.2. Classification (NCBI taxonomy): domain Eukaryota; kingdom Metazoa; phylum Cnidaria; class Anthozoa; order Zoantharia; family Parazoanthidae; genus Parazoanthus; species Parazoanthus atlanticus. The sequence continues at coordinate 1,918 of JAOEHT020251320.1, forward strand.
AAACCAAAGTGTTAGTACAAATAGAGTTAATTCGAAGTTATGTATTGATTTATGTGTATACATCTATAAAAGAAAGGCGAATGTTTTCTTTGGGTTGAAGATGTGGGTCATCTATAGTAATCTGAATGATGATGGCAAACAAAAGAACAATTGGTTGGCGAACCGTAGGACTAATCTTAGCCAATCAGAAACAGCATTAATGTTCATTTCCTGTGCAATATTACATCATGCAAGAAAGACTCACAATGTGAAACAAAAGAAATCGAATTTACTTACGGGTTTATGTATTATGCTAGCTCAGACTTCATTTGTTGGGTCTAAGATAAACGAGTTGGCGAAACTTGGAAGCTAACAAAACTTACCAGAGCAAAAGTTTACTGCTTGGCAAGAATAGTTGGAACAATCCAGTCCGGTATAACCAGTATCACAGTCACAGAGATCAGCTTCTTTACACACCCCGTGTTGGCTGCAGTTGTTCACTGCACCACAATGCGGCTGGCCGCAGTTTGCTCCTGTGAACCCGTGGTAACATCTTTGGAAACAAATTCAGAAACGTGAATGTCAGTTTCAACATTCTTTAGTTAGTTAGTTAGTTAGTTAGATAGACAGACAGACAGACAGACAAACAGATAGATAGATAGATAGATAGATAGATAGATAGATAGATAGGTAGGTAGGTAGGTAGGTATAGGTAGGTAGGTAGATAGATATATAGATAGATACGTGAAATAGATATCAAATGTGATATAATACGGTTGCAGTGATATGGGATTGCCTTTCATTCCGTGTCGAACTCATTTTGCTTACACTCTGAGCCTTTATATTCATCTACATAATACGCTATAAAATGTCATTCTGGTAAGATTTATTTCGACACGAGGTCATCCTGGTAATTGTACTGAATCGAAATATTCGTTCCATAACGATAATCTGTCTCTGTCCGTACATTGCGCAAGTATCAAGTAAAGGAGATAAGAGCTCATTTTAGTCCAGAATTAGGCCTTTGGATTGCTTGTGCTAATCAGCTGACTCATACTCATGGTCCGTCGATATGTGTACTGCACTTTCACTCAGAATGGAGAGCTTCTATGTAGACGTGGAATTATAAATCTTACATTCGTAGAGGAATGAATCTCGTACCGGTGTCCTGTAAAACCATCTAACTTCCAGGGCAAATCAATTGTCACCGTTTCAATGAGTTAAAACTTCTTTTATAAATCATTCTTACCTGCAAGTTGCATTCCCACTGTCACTTTGAACGCACACTCCGTGGCTACTACAGTTGCTTAACGCCACACAGTCAGTTATCCGGCTGCAGTCATCTCCTTGGTAGCCGGCATAGCAACTACACTTGTTACTGTCCACGCACTTTCCATTCCCAGAGCACTGGTTGACGTTTGGACAATCTGGCACGGCGCAACTAGTTCCGGTCCATCCAAGTTTGCATTCGCATTTATTGAATTTTACACAATTTCCATGCCCTATATATGAGAAGAGCTGCTGATTAGAATACATGCAATTTGTCAAAACCTTACTTAGATTTGTCTATGAAATGATACAAAGCCTTCGGTAGACTGTTTTGCTACCACCTATATTGCCCCTTACTTATTTAGAGAACAACCGAAACCTTGATTTGATCTTACCCAGTTCTCAGCAAGACTTGCCTACATCTTACGGGATCCCAGAATGTAGATAGACCCTAGCTAGCATTTAAAAAATAAATCTTATCCAACAGTCTACTTAGACCTTTCAGTCTTTACTAACATAAATTATAATATGGGTAGACCTTGCGTTACCTCATAAAATATTGTACTAGATAAACTGAACATGCTTCGATCTTAACTTTAGACCTTACCAAAACCTTAGCTAATCTTGCTTTGCCAATATTTAAGTTAGAAGAGTTTGCTCAAGCTTAAATACAGAGCTAGAACTAAAATTAAAATACTACATACCTGAGCAGTAGTCCAGTTTGTAGCAGGAATACTGTGAACAGTTTTTTCCTTTCCAGTTTTTGTAACACTTACACACATCGAAATTGACACAAACACCGTGTTGCGAACAGTTAGCGACTTGATAACACGTAGGAACAATACTGCAGTCTGCGCCTATGAGGAGTAAGTAAAGACGTATTTGAAAGTTGTGTCTTTGATTAATCTTTAAATCACATAAAATGCAAGTAGCATGAAGCTAATTTGGAAGTGGGCTGGCCATAATTAGTGTTTCACTGGCTAAATTGATGAATAATGAAGTTTACAATGCAAAGTGACTGTATAAATATTAATAGTTAATAGATAGGTAACCAATAAACTGATATTTACTGTGCTTGCGTACACTAGTGTGAAAAAATAGCTAAAGAGTTAGCATCAACTGCTGTTGGTGGCAACGAGGTCCATACAGGAATTGATCCAACAAAAAAAGAGTACTTAGAAGAGTTCACAGATGCTGGTAAATATGTGAATTTAAACTCATAGCTGGTCCTTGGGCATTTATATGCAACGCCTGAGGAAAACTTGGGAGAGAAGGCAATGGATACTGTTCCTCTTTGGATCTTGTAGAGCATGGACTGATCGAATATGACATGCTGTTCTTGAAATGATGGCCAGTTCAGTATGTTTGGCATTGTGTGTAAATGAGGCACGGATATAATTTATTCTAACAATGGTTTGCCAGATATGGAGAGTGACACTAATGTCTCATCACTGTAACACTTGTCTTGATAGAAATTGCGGAAAACGCCGTCACAGCGTTGTGAGATCAGACGGACTGACAAAACTGACACGGCGGACAGTGCTTTGTTCAAATGTCCATTTATATATTGCCAACCTGCCCGCATCCCCTCCTTATCTTTTAATCCTTTTGATCTGACGTATAGTTGCAGATAGAGAGCTGGAAAATACAACGTTTTGTATCTGTAGAGCAATGGAAGATTATTATTACATAGACCTACAATCTGCAAATGTTTTTGATCTCCTCGGAAACTCATGACGCTTTCTGCATGTGTCAAACCAATTTTCTCTTTCCCTATTTTCCTTGGAAATTCTGGTTTCAGTTTAAAATAGAGACTGCCGTTTCTTCACGCATTTTATGAAGTTCCTTAGAGCAGTGCAACGACTAGGTATTTACTTCTTCAGACGGCAAGAGTTATGTACATCGAATTGGTTTATCGACATCTTTTGTGACAATACCTGTAAAACCAGCATTACAAAGGCAGACATCTGTTGACTTGCATACGCCGTGAACTTCACTTGTGCAGTTGTTAACTTTGTTACACGTTGCTATCAAGCAAAAATAGAAATAACCCGTATATTAATATTGCAACATTGTATTATGCCATTTGAAGAAACGAGTGCAGAACGATTTGTTTGGATGTAGTACGTAATTAGTTAGTATACCGACAGTTCATTCATAGTTTGTATAAAAAACGTTTGGGGGTGGTCCGAATCCGGAGGGGAGGGTCGAAATGGCATCTGTGTTCCAAAACACGTTTTTTGTTTCAGTGTTTTTCTTAAAATATGCTTCTAAAATTGCCGACAAAAGCGGGCGGGGGGCTTGTTGGCCCTTCCCCAAAATTCGCCCCTAAAACTATTCGCTAGATCGTTCCAGTCTGGTTACTGCTTTAGACAATGTAATATTACTGAGTTGCAACATAATAGAAATATGGAGGTGTTGCACAGAATAACTACAACGGGTACAGATTTGAATCATGTCAGTTTACCACCGCAACTGCAAAATAGGCCATATAATTATGTTTTACCTAAAGTACGAACAAGCCGTTTTAGGTCAGTATTATGAACAGACGCCTTGTTAATATGTAATGTCTGAATAGTTTCATAGTCATTTAGGTGATCTTTTAGTTTTATTGTTATTTCTATAATGTTCTCTTTTACAAGTATTGTAAATTAGGGCACAAGTGTTGCCCTTTTGTTTGAAATAAAGCCCTTTCTTATCATCTTCATCATCAGCATAATAATAATAATAATAATAATAATAATTATTATTATTATTAATATTATTATTATTACTATTATTATCATCATAATTATTATTATAATTATTACCTTTATTCTCGCAGTTCTTTCCTTCCCATCCAGCGGCGCACTCACAGAACCCGTTCACACACGACCCGTGTTCAGATGAGCAGTTGAGAGAGCATTTACCTTTGGTGAGTACAAGCAAAACTTCATCAGCAATGCGCTATTTTGTTTGTTTAAAGCTTCTTGTTTACGAAAATGTTTTTCCGCCACAAACAACAACAATAACAAACATTGATGTGATCTCTTGGATATACACAGAGAAAATATTATTACTTATAATCTTTACTGCTAAAAATGAGAGTACAGCTACTTAGAAATAGCCAAAAGCTAGTCGAGATAACTAGCTAGGGCCATGCGGTATTCTTAATGTTTGATATTTATATTTGAGAGGACGAAAATAATATATAAATAAATATATTTGTTTGTATAAATATATCAAGGAAAAAGAACGACGTACTAGAATATATAATATACTTAAGTTGAATTAACTTAAATTATACAAATAAATACACTATGAAATAACAAAATCACAACAACAACAATACAATAGGCAATAGGGTCAAGCAAAGTGCGTCAAATTAATATATCTGTATAGAAGATAAAACTGACTACGTCTCTCAGTTTTTAAGTCTTCTTGTTTTAAATTCCATATCCTTGATCCTGGAAAACGAATGTTGGATACCTTAACCACTTAGAAAACAATAATACGCAAAGAAATATATATTATAAACAACAACAATCTTATAGACATCCGAATATAAAAAGAAACTTGATCATTACTTAACACTAAAGAATTAGCCTTAAATGAACTTCAGTCCCAATCTTAAGCATTGCACTGAAGATATTTAAAACACTACCACACACTACCTGTTGCACAGCTCGGCCCAGTCCACCCCTCCATACACTGGCACGTGTTATTAACGCAACGTCCTTTACCAGAACACTGATCGATACAACCTGAAAAATTGATTTGTGTTATTTAAAGACTGTCCAATTGTCATCACATTTAAGTAAAGTATGGTGGGATATCAATGAATGTAATGGTACTAAGTAACGCAAGAACAGGTTTGTTCTAAAAGTTTCGAGAAAAATGGGTAAAAATTAGAAAAAAAGTAATGATATTTGCTATATCAAATCTTGTATCACAGACCAATTTGCTCTATAAAGATATAGTTTTGAAGATTTTGGGTTTTACAATACGACTTAATACACCAGTTATGTTAGTAGTTCATGTCATGTCACTCTTCTTATCTCTGGCTTTAGTCGGACCTAATATTAGTGTGTTATTAATAGTAAAACTTATCACAAGCTATGTTAGCCAATCAGTGGGGCTTTCTTACTTTTCCAGAAAACGTCGCAAGATTTAAAAACAAGTGGTGTTGTATTCAACAGAGGGTTATTTACAACTCGAGCTGATAATATGAAATCAAAGATGAAGAGTTATCGATGTACTTTGACCTCTTTAACAAACAACGAGTGCAACTTGAAAAATAATGGCTGCCCTTTTGAAGCCTTTTCGTGCACGCAAAGCTTTCTGGAATGGTGGGATATAACTGGGATGGTGGAATATAATGAACCAATCTAGTCACGCTTCTTTGCGCGAAACAGCCGATCTCCTGGTATATTAAGGGTTTATTTTGATGCCTATAAATGTTCTAGGGGTACGACAAAGTAATTAATAATTATTTCTAACACCGTCGACATAATATCTTAGTAGTAGTAGTAGTAGTAGTAGTAGTAATAATAATAATAATAACTTTATTATTTCTATAGCGCAAGACATCACAAATTACATTATCAATAAAGATAAAATTCAATAAAGGTAAAATACAAAAACTATATGCATTACTCGTATGCTAGTCCAAAAAGATACGTTTTAAGAGATTATATACATCTGCTAAGTTTTGAGTATGGAAAGTTAGTTTGTACAAACCTTACAGTAATTGGCGCAAGCTGTTGTGGTGACCCTGCCAAATAGTGTCTTTTATTGTTTTGTTTTTGTTTTCTCTTTTTTTGTGTAATCTTGGCGAAGCTTTTTGTTTACAAAAAGCCAATATTTTGTGTAAATCTAAATCAGACATTGTTTTACGACTTTTGCAGCTATCCAACTGAGTGACAGCATCATTTACCTTTTTGTAGATTCTCCTGTTGTGTAAATCCTGTGTCGTTTGTCACTGCAACATCGTAAATGCAACCTTTTAGGTCATCTCCTGACAAACCAAGCGAGTTGCAGGCCTTGGTTGCCTTCTAAAATGTCAAATATGGGATCAAAATTTATGTCAATTATTAATATAATTGTATGATTAAAAGAAAAGATGACTAGAATCGTCTAATTAAACGGCCCCAGAAAGGATTGCTGCAAATGTTAATTTGTATAGTAGAACAATATATTATCCATAGCCTGTGAGAATTTGTGAGCTGATTACAGACAATGCATTTTCCAACTGGCTTAATTCTTATCAAAAGACATTTAATGATGGACTGTGTAAGACACTTGTTATAGCACTGCCTCGTTTGGATAGACGGACGTAAGCCTTTTGTAGTTTCTGGGGTGGCGAAACGGAGCCAACCCTTTTAATCTGTAGTTTCTGAAGTTGCGAATAACGTTACGTATAGCCTGTATAGCGAAGCAACAATCTCAATCGGTTTCAATGCTACTAACTGCGGAGAAAGGCCGGGAGGAAGTTAATTCAATACTTTAGCTAATCGATCTTCTCTTACTTATTTGTATTTTTGTTCATAACTGGTTATACTGGACAACCTGTTAAGCGGTAACTATTTGATTGCTAACAGCTGCCGAAATGGCAAGACTTTCTTCAGAGAGAATGGGCGAAATAAAAAAGGAGAGGGGGAGGGAAGAAAGTAGGGGTTCAGGAGCTGGCGCTGGTGAGGAGAGAATAAAGTTGTAGCTAAGGGCTCCTACAGCAACAGTGTACATTGAGGTGCTAATGAAAACATGATAAATAAGTTCTTTGTTGCACAGTCAATCTTAAACGAGTGAACTAACGAAGCCATAGTTTGACCTGTTTGATCTCAGAAGGAATACCATCCAGTGAATACATTGGTACAAATGTTGGGTCAGTGTACGTGATGTCCATGACGTCATTCGCGTGGAAGTTTGACGCGTTCCAAGACCATGAGCCGTAGAGACCTGAACCATTGAGTTGTTTCGTAACTTGCCCTGAGGAACAGTGAACAGTAAGTTTCCAGTGAGGACCGTTGTTTATGAGTCAAATGAGACATGGGTCATAAGTAAATTAGTTATGGGTCGTGAATCAATGAGTTATGGGTTAGGGGCAAAAAAAAACATGGGTCATGAGTCAATGAGATAAGGGTCATGAGTCAATGAGTCGACGAAAAAATTTAGGGCTAAGGAAAACGTTAGGATTTTGGCTGAGAGTTAAGGTTATAGTTGTATAATCTGTTACGTATCTTTGTTTTCCTTAGTCCCACACATAGTGCATGCTGTGTTAAGAGTACCCATTATAATTAAGAAATAGCAGAAAAAGCACAAAAATAAAATTGGTGAACATATACAAAAACAACGCTAAGAGGTCATTCTTCTAAGAGGGAAAATGAAAAGAAACAAATATGCTTTAAAATTTCTTAAATAACTTGTTCTGAAAATCACTGAAGCGATAAATAACTAAATAACAGTTGCATTTGTTTGTACTGAATTTCAAGAAGTTTCTTACATGATTTTCCAAACTGTACTGGATCAGTGTACAGCTCCCCTCGTGGACCCAACAAATCGTTTGAGGTCTCATCGTCCATCAGACCACACAAGCCCTCGGTCCGACCCTTGAACGGTAGCGTGGGGGTGAACATAACATTAAGGTACTGTCTCTCCATCACCCTGCTGTAGCGTACGTCCACAGATACAGATACACCTGTAGACAGAAAGCAAATCCTTGAAGGTTAGTGGTATGTGGTTGTAATCACTATAGAATGTGAAATTCCTCACACAAATCTCAGATAGTCTCTTTAGTATATATTAGATTATATGGTCCCAAAGTCTTGAAAAAGGAAACGGTTCATCGATCTTTATTATTTTTCCAACTATTAAGTCACGTTTACGACCTGTACTGTACCTGATTCATCGAGAATATTTCTTTTTCTGACTCCCATTTCCTGACATTTTTCAGTCTGTTTCCTATATGTTTCGTTTGTAGTTATTGCTATATATATTTAGTTATTTAAAAGTGTACTTAATTTAGTATTGATTCAGTATCTGTAGTTAACTAGTTAAATGTGTAATTATTTAGACTATCTTTTCCCTGTAAAACTGTTTAAATGTGTCATGTGTAATAGCCTCCTGTCCAACCTAGCCCCATTTTAACGATTATTACATCTGGCCAGTCTCCTCAACTTGCATATAGTAACTTTGTAATCTTTCATTTGCTTTTCAGTGTGAATAAAAATAACATTGCTGCTGTTGTTGTTGTTGTTGAAATAAACACTTTTAGCGGAATATAATAACAGAAGTAGGCTGAAAACTGTAGATCTCACCGTTCTCATATTGGAGTGATATAAGTACCACAGCAGTCCCGTCTGTTTGATTAGTGGTGCTTTTCTGTACATCAAACAGAACCGTGCCGTTGTTCAGCTGATTTTTCTGTCCAATGCTAAGTGTCACAAGATTGCCGTCAATTCTCTCAATTGAACAAAAACAGAAAAAAATTGGAAACTGCTCAACAAAATAGGATGAGATGGGTTGAAATTCAAAA
>JAOEHT020251420.1:0-18804 GCA_025448195.2 Parazoanthus atlanticus
CCACCTACCCCTCCCCCAAACCTAAACCTAACCCCAACCTTGACTCGAATCCAAACCTAAGGGAGGGATGGGTGGGTAGTTGCCCAGAAACCTCCATCGCGATGACAATGTTGCACAACAAGTTGGAGGGAAATGTTGCTGTATTACAGTGCTCACCCATACAATAATCTGTTGGTGACTGACCAGACTGATTTAAAGCTGAAGTGGATAAACACTGGATATAAAGATACCCATATTTTTCAGCCACATTGTCTCAATAACTGTAAATATTCATGTGAAAATAAATGTGGGACACGAGTCAATTTCATAAGGCGAGGCAAAAAAGTACATGGATCATGATTCTTCCAACTCGGCAACTACCCAACTACCCCTCCCTTAGGTTTGGATTCGAGTCAAGGTTGGGGCAGCTGGTTGGGGTAAGGTTTATGTTTAGATTTAGGGGAGGAGTAGGTGGGTCCTTGCCCAGAAACCTCCACTGTGATCCTAAGTTGTGCTTGTGTAACTAAATCAAAATCGCGCAATCGAAGATTTGTTGCGTGTCAAGTTGGAGCATTGGAAAACGTGTTGTGGAAAGTCGAATCAATTTGCTTCAGTCTACAACTTGGAAAAAAGCAATTTTGTTGCGTGATAAGGTGTTTATTAAGTGAGTGGTAGTATGTGGTACAACATGTCTCAACCTGCAACGGATGGAGAAAAATGTTGCTCATATTACTGCAGATCAGTGCAGGTTTCTGGGCAACGATCCACTTACCCCTCCCGTAAATCTAAACCTAAACCTAACCCCAGCCTTTACTCGAATCCAAACCTAAGGGAGGGGTGGGTGGGTAGTTGCCCAGAACGACGTCAATGTTGCACGACAAGTTGGAGGGAAGTGTTGCTGTATTACAGCACCCATACAATAATCTTTTGGTGTCGAATAATTGAGTGAAGATTCATCCATCATAGCTGAAAGCTTAATCTGTTTCCAGGCTTTACATTCGGGGAAAAGTTCAACCTATAACACAAATCTTTTGGTGATTGGACTGATTCAAAGCTGAAGTGGATAAACACTAAATATAAAGATACCCATATTTTTCAGCCACATTGTCTCAATAACTGTAAATATTCATGTAAAATAAAGGTGGGACATGACTTTAATTTCATAAGGCCAGGCAAAAAAGTACATGTATCGAATTCAAACCTAAGGGAGAGTATGTGGGTAGTTGCCCAGAAACATCCATTGATATTATGAGGGAGTTTTCATAAAAATACAGTATTTCGATTGCACAATCGATTGCTATTCAGGTTGTATGGGTGACGAGTCACAGTTAGCGACAGAGCACATTAGAACGTAACTCTACAAAGTACAACCCTTACCGACAAGTCTCTGGTAAAACGTCTGACTAGTATCCAGGCTCCTCCTTGTCGACTTTTCCAGCCAACAAGGCACACACTTTGTTAATGGCACCAAGAAAATGGAAAGCAATAGTTTTAATAACGATAAACATATCCAAAAAGAAAAAAAACCCAACATTTCAAGAACATTTGAAGTTGAAACCCAAAACATGGCATGGTCTGGTCTGGTCTGGTCTGGTCTGGTCTGGTCTGGTCTGGTCTGGTCTGGTGTGGTGTGGTGTGGTGTGGTGTGGTATGGTGTGGTATGTTTATAGTTGTGCATATTTTTTTAACATTTATTAGTATTATTTTTGATTTGTTGTAAGCCCGCACGTCTGTCTGATATAATTTATTTAATAAAGATATTTATTATTACTATTATTATTGTTATTATTATATTTATTATTATTACCTAGTTCATGACAGTTCCTCATTGTTGTTCGTTGTATTTGATTGCTCTCTCGCAGTTGCCCTGTGTGTCGGTACACTCAAACACCCGAACACGTGGATGAGAATAAATGTTCTGAGTGTGACTCCAGAGAGGTGAGTAAAGGAGAATCTTGTTGTGTAAATTTTGTCTCAGAAATAGCAAAACGTCAAACAAACAGAGTCCATACAGACCATATATTAGCAGATTTCACTGAAAATTTGAATGTTGAAGGGTTTCTGAGAAATTATTGTTTTTAAACATTTAAAAATGTTTTAATTGTAGAAAGATTTATATGGCTGTAAATTCAGCGTAAATTTCGAGACTCATTGCGCAAAATGTATTTGGCGTAACTTGGTCAAATTTTCTCTGCATACTAAACAGTGCCACTGTCATTCATTCTGTGACTCTGTTTATTTGAGAGTGGAAGTTGGATGTGTTTTAGTTAGAAAAAATCTAACAGTTACATCAGCAAAGATCCAGTCCTGTTCTACAAGTTATTTAAAGTTAACACTTTGAATGAAACCTTTTTAGGCTTGCCGTATTAGGCCAACTCTGAGGCCCAAAGTCACCTTAAGTCGCGGAAAGTCGCCTTAAGTCGCGCGAAGTCGCCTTAAATCGCATAAAGTCTCCTTAAGGTCACGCAAAGTCGCCTTAAGTGACATGCCTGTCAAATGCCTCCAGGAATTCGATTTTGTAGAATTCACTGGCCACAGCCTTTCATAAGTTGCAAAACTTGGGAGTCTCGTATTTAATTGAAATAGCATTGTACTTCGTATTGATGAGGCGTTTATTCAAGGGCAGCACTTATTCGATGGTGGAACTTATTAGAACTCATTAACAACAACGTTCTTCAGAATAAAAAGTAACTGCCTTTTAGCTCTGCCCTAGAGCTCAAGCGCTTTGAATAAGCGCCACGTTGTTGAGGGGTGCGGTGCTTATTCAAGCGCTGTACTTACTAGTATCTTGGTTTTGTATGCAATGGAAAATTTTAAAGTTCCTTCATACACAAAACAGACCCATAAACCGAAAAACCATAGTAGATTTCCTACTCGCTGAAAATGTGAATGTCATATTTGGAAGGTTTTCCTAGAAATGCCACCAACCAGCTATTCTTTGTAAATTTCGGGCTTTTCGAAGACTCATTGCGCAAAAAGTATTTGTCATAACTCACAACATGGTCAAATTTTCCCCGAGTACTAACTGTACCATGAACATTCATCCTGTGGAATCTTTCTATTTGAAACTCGACGTTGGAATTTTGGATTTATGCTAGTTAGGAAAAATGTAACAAATACGTCAGTAAAGATTCGCTTATTGCTGCCACACTTATTCGGTCCTGTTAGAACTACAAGTAACTCAAAGTAAACACTTTCAGTAAAAACTTTATTTTTTAGCTTATCGTATCATATTTATTTGAAAAAGCGCTACAATACCTATTACGTTTTTAAGGCTTTTTGATGTGGCGCGTATTCAAAGGTGGCACTTAATCGATGGTGGCGCTTATTGGAACTCATCAATAACAGCGTTTTGGAATAACACTCTTTAGCTCTGCTCTAGAGCTCAAAAGGTATGAATAAGCGCCACGTCGTTGTCGAGGTGTGTGGCGCTTATTCAAGTGCGTTGCTTATTAGAACTCATTACTAACAACGTTTCTGAATAAAACCTAACTGCTCTTTAGCTCCGCTTTAGAGTTTAAGCGCTTTGAATAAGCACTACGTCATTGTTGAGGGATGCGGCACTTATTCAAGGGCAGTCGCCCCATTGACTTTGAACAAAACTTTGAGTCGAGGCCAGAAAGGCGGAAATACAGCAAATGTAGGACAACTTGGAACTTGACCTCGACTTGAAGTTTTTGTTTATGGCCACTGGGGCACATTATGAAAGTGGTATATTAGAACTCATTACTAACAATGTTTTTGAGTAAGACCTAACTGCTCTTTAGCTCCGCTGTGGAGCTCATACAACGTCGTTGTTGAGGGTTTCAAGGGCAGTGCTTATTAGTACTAGGGGAGGCATTTTTCGATTTGCAAATCAGTTGCGAGTATGAAGGAATATATATAACAAATGTATAAAGCTTACATACACTTAACAAAGTACTGGACAGCCCGGGGGTTACTCAACCTAAGTTTGGGCAGGGGGGGGGGGGTTCCGCTCAGACACTCCAACCCTGACCCTGTTTATGAGAAAAATTATCGCAAATTCATACCCTGTTCATGATTTTGAGCTCAAATTTCACACTTTTTTCCGCTAAAACACGTAATTTCTAGACCCTGTTTATGATAAACCCTCCAAAATTTAAAATTTCTATACACTGTTTATGATCAGAAGGTGGAAAAAGCATACCCTGAAGGGTGGCACGTCCCCGTATAGCTTATAAATGGGAGTACCCCCCTCCTCCGGGCTGGACAGGTTTACGAAGTTTTATGAATGCAAAAGATGCCTGGCTTGATATATATATATGGCTCCTCCTACTCCAACAAACTACTGGATTTTTTAATTCAGTCAAGAAATTATATTAAATTCTTTCAACTCGCCTTGTGGCAAAATTGTTTTTAAGGTGGTGTTTACATGATACCGTAATGAATTTCATTCCGGTACGACACACACATTTAGTTCCACGTTTACATAGAAGTTCTCATTTGGAATGAAAGTGCGGTAAAAACATCAGCGGATCGAAAATATGAGTCAGCTGATCAGCCCAACCAATCCACTTGCCTAATTCCGTACCGGAATGAGCTTGTACCTCATTTACATGATACTTGTGGAACGTGCGGCCAGATTTCGTTCCAGAACGAACATTTCGATCCAGTGCGACTACCGGGATGAACTCATTCCGGAATGACTCGTACCGGAACGAGATTTTAGAAGGTATCATGTAAACAAATAAAGAGATTCAGTATGGAACCGGGATGAGGTCGTACCGGAATGAAGCTCGATCCGGTATCATGTAAACACCGCCTAAATCGACTTTCCTGTAATTATTTGTTGAATAAATGTTCAATCTGCAAGGAATCTTCAAGCCGTGTTCTTTACTGACAAAGTGAAAAAGGCAGAAAAGAATTTGTAAAAAACCGAATACCATTCTGAGCTAAAGTCATCTTCCTCTATACATGTGATCTTCATTTCATAAAAGGGCGACTTCGTGACTTTGCGCAAGTTCAGTGGTTTATTATTGACAGGAAACTAAGTTTCAAGGTAAAATAATTGTCTACTGATTTAAACAGGCCCTATTCATATACCAATCTAAGTTTTTCAAGAGGCAAGAGGCACGTATGATCTGTTTTAGGCGTCGATTAAGTTGGATTGTAGTTGTTTGTCTTATCATCTTGATTTATGTTCTGAGACGGAACACAGAGTAATATATTGGTCGAACCTTGGCAGACCTGACTGATCAAAGGCCCTTTTGGTGGATTATAAGATGTTTTCTTTTAAATTATTTGGACAAATAACATAAAAATGTAACTTATGAAAAAGAGAAAATACACTAATTCGGCCGTGAAAGAGCCGGCCACAGTTTTTTGACCTTTAGGTTTACGGATCCTCCTCACCTATATTTTCCCAATTTGGGGAAAAAATAAAATATATATTTGCCATTTACTTTCTACAACATTTTTATTTTTGAATTTTATTTCAGATGAATCAGGGTTTATCACATTAAACCTCATTCCTGCCTTGTGACTTTCCATGTTAAAAACAGATTTCCAAGTTAAGGGGATAACAGACTTCATTATTTTGGCCATCAATGCAGTAAAGAAACATTGGAATGCTTGTGAAAATTTGAAATGAACCTGGGGGGGGGGAGGGGGAGGTGAATTTTATTTTTGTTTTTATTCCCTCCTCCGCTCCTAACTTCTTGTCAAAAAATCCTAAAGATTAAAAAAACTGTGGCCTTAAGGTCATTTGGCTTTCTTGTATATTTGAATTAATTGTAAGTAAAAGCAACATTTATAAGAACAGTAAACTAAAACCGTTTACCTCACTACCAATTAAAGTACCGTTATGACATTCTACAATAGTGAAGCAGGGTTAAACAAATGGCGTATAATATGCTCAAGACTGTCTAAATCTCGGGCACACTTCCGAAGACCTTCTACTATTCAAGATTGCTTTCAAGCGAGCACTTGTTTAGGTTTTTTATTTGTCAAACAGTATCTTAAATATGAAGAATTAATTGGAATTTTACTTTCAGAGTTTATGGATTTGTCTAATTTGTGGCTATGTGGGATGCGGACGATACCTCAGAATGCACGCTTACAGGCAAGTTAAATATTACTATCATTACAAGACTCTGACTGAGGTTGTTACAGGCCCACTATTCTTACCTCATTCCTAGTAAATTTCTCATCTTTTATTTGCTTCAAAGTTAATAATGCGTTTGCTATGAAGAAAAAAAGAGAGTAGCAAATACTTCTATTGTTTGCTGACAGAAAAATTTACAAAAGTTTGTGGCGAGTTTTTGAAATTCAGTTGCTGTAAAAGGAAATATAGAACGACACCATTTGTGGTACGATAATGCCTTAAGTACTAATTAGTGGACTGATTTCATAACATTGCTTGATAAAATTTTAAATTTCTCTTTGTAGTGCACAGTAGCAGTATTTGGCACTCTCTGATCTTCACGGCACACGCGTTATGAAGCTTTGAAACCCTGAAATATGAAAGGTCACGATGTCATCAACTGCACCAAACGTTTAACTGTGCACAATACCAATAGTTTATAGTGCGTAGCTAGGCTTTGATTATCCTCAGCAAGGTACTTCAGTGCCTTGCACAGTTCGTACCGATGACGAATTAGCCGTTTAGTTATGCACTCATTCAGCAGATCTTTCTTCAGTTCATTCAGTGTTTATTCCGATGTTACACGGTGACAGCCTCCTCCAGTCCACAGGTTTTCTCGACTGTTCTTTTGACGTGCGAGTAGCAAGTCAAAGAGATTGGGGCGAATAAATATGTAATCTGCAGGTTCGCAATGCATGTAGGGAACGATCAAGAGAGAGAGAGGCAAACTTTCAGTCCCCCTCCCACAATTATTGGATCAATGTAGGTTTCTGGGTAACTACCCACCTACCCCTCCCCTAAACCTAATCCTAACCCCAACCTTGCTTCTGACCCTAACCTGAGGGAGGGGTAGGTGGGTAGTATTAGGATCAATGTAGGTTTCTTGGTAACTACCCACCTACCCCTCCCTAAACCTAAACCTAACCCCAACCTTGCTTTTGTGCGAATAGAAAGACAGGATATTAGTATGGCATGATGAACTTGATAAACTGAGAGAAAAATACGTTTTTGGCCACAGAAGTAATTATTTGTTAAAATTCTTTTGAAGGCACTATCAAGAAACGCAACACACTTTTTCGTTGGAACTGGGAACACAACGCGTCTGGGATTACACGGGAGGTGTGCTCTTATATAAAAAGCAAATAGACCAATTGCATAATACGCCCCAGTGGCCATAAACAATAACTTTCAAGTTCTAAGTTCTCATACATTTGCTGTATTTCTACATTTCTAGCCTGTACTCAAAGTTTTTGTTCATGGCCACTGGGGCGTATTATGCAATTGGTCTATACACATGACTGAATTACGTTATTTAGCAATTACCGTCAAATTCCACATTAACGCCCCTCCCCGGCTATAAGCCCTCCCCCATATATAAGCTCATTCGCCTGCTAACAAAAATAATATTCCAATTACAAGCCCCTGGATATAAGCCCTCCCATATATAGGCCCATCGAATGTATTCCATTTATACGTGCCCTTTTCTATTTAATGTTTCTTGTATCCTTATAAATACCACAATCTCAAATCGAGATTTAGGACTGAGCTGCAATGCAAGTGGGGTTTGTATAACAATGCTTTTGATCATACGATATCCTAGTATGCCATGGTATGATAGTTTTAATTGATTTCTCAGATAGTATATCTGCACGTTCGAATGTTTTTTTTGTTACCGTTTACAATCCCCCCCGGATATAAGTCATTCAATTCAACAACTTTATTAACGTGTCCAGTCTTCTAGCAGGCCCGATGGGCCCACTAATGGGGACACCTAAAAAAATGACGTCTATAAATATATAAATACAAGGCATATATGTCATGTATTAAAAT
Source organism: Parazoanthus atlanticus (assembly GCA_025448195.2). Classification (NCBI taxonomy): domain Eukaryota; kingdom Metazoa; phylum Cnidaria; class Anthozoa; order Zoantharia; family Parazoanthidae; genus Parazoanthus; species Parazoanthus atlanticus. The sequence continues at coordinate 7,913 of JAOEHT020251420.1, forward strand.
ATGTAAAAATACTATATTAAATACGTTTATCTATAAAATATAAATACAGAATTTATCTTTTATGTGTCATAGTAACACAATAAACAATTTATATGAGTTCGGAAGGTCCTTATGTGTTGCATAGGATGCAGTTAGAGCACGTGCCCTGCTCGATGCTGGTTAGGTTTTTCTTTCTAATGTTGGTTTTAAAGGCCTTTAATGAATTTGCCCCCGTTTATAGGCAAAACCTCTTACCAACTTATATAAGCCCAGGGCTTCAATGTTGGATTTTACGGTATTCCGCGGAGTGGATGTGACTAGTGATGGATAATCATCGTTCACCGAGCTCGGCGTTGCGAATAGTATATACCAAACCAGCTAATAAAGTCTGTAAAATGTTGTTTTGCAAAGATAGTAAAGCAAGACATTTAACTTCAAAACTCTTGACAAACACTCTCGTGCGCTGTAAAAGTTTGTGAACAAAACACCTTTGTCGCTCGACAGTTTTCTTTTGTTTTGCAAGCTGTAGCGTTGATTTGAAGCTAAAATAAAATCTCACCGTTGAAAAATGACAAATCAATTTTTGTGGGTTTTTCCTGATGGCTCGTTCAGGGCAAGAATTTCACCATCTATAACAGCCGCGAAATGGGATTTCATTTTGTATTGTGTCACTCCTGAATAGCTTGAGGTGAGTGGCTCTAGACATTCCGAGTTTAAGTATCCTGAAAGTTCCGACTTTTTCGAATATTTGAATATTCCGGGCGCGCGGAAAGTGCTATTCACTGAGTTGGTATACAGTTATTTTAAAAAACGTTGACATCTGTAAAGAATAAAACCACACACGAAAGGAATTATGGGAGCCCTGTATTTTACCCAGCATGCCATCCATTGACCTGAATACGAACCAAATGAAACCGGCAAAGCACAAAACTAAGTAATTTTGATGAATTAGGCTCATACAAGCTTAGAAATTGGAGAAATTAGAGGTCCCATTATGCTTTGCAATCTGGATATTGTGCTTTTCACAAGTCAACCTATTTTGAAATAGCTGTATACTGAATAGTTGATAAACGATAAGATTCCAGTATAGGTAATTTCACCATTTGTTTATTACCTTTAATTAATATTATTTGGTATCAATATATATTAGGTTTTGTATTGATTCAATATTTGATTCTCGGGTTGTGTTAAAGAGCTTAAGTAACGAGGATGGAGACGTCATGAACGGCACAAACCAATACTCTTAATTACCCTACTTCACTATTACGTCACCTTTTCTTAACTTTTTTAATAAGAACTGCATGTACAGAAAACTATCAGATTGCTGAAATAAAGGGTAAATCAGTAGCTGATGTTCAGCAGGAAACCCAAAATGTGTGCAATTCTGCAAATGGTTTCGGCTCCATTAAACCCTAGACCATTTGCAGACCACCATGTGGGCACAGTTACTGAACAAACGTTAGCGTAGTTAAGGAAAATAGAATCGAAACCGTTAAATGAAAATTTGCGTCTAACGCCCAAATTCAATACAATTCAATAAAGTGATTATTAAACCCCTAGAGATAAGATACTGTGCTATCTTGATATCTTGAATAAAGTGAAAACATACTTTTTATAACTTGTGATTGGTTTCATGAATAAGAACTTAGTCGACACCGACATTTTGACATGGTGGTCCTAAGGCCAATAGAGTTGAAAACCTACTAGACAAGTTTTGTATTCGACTAGTCAAGGCATATGTACAGATTTTTTGTTACTAAAACACAAGTAATTAAATGACACTGAGATGCAAAATATCAAAATCACGACTTTGAAGGCCCTTTTATATTTCCCATTCAGCTTAGCTCAATACAAGTAATTCTATTTCAGTGTGATTCAATTTTTGATTAAGTCCCAAATCACTGCAGAAGTTTTCTCACGATGATGCGGATCAAGACGTCTACCACCAATATGACCAGTGAAGGAGAGCAAACCACTAGCCAAAACCAGTGATCTGTTAGACGATGTTTAGTAGACTACCGTTAGTGTCGAGCTCTGTTGAGGGATTGAAGTGGGCAATAAATGTTAACAAACCGTTTTTGATGCTTGAAAAACCACAAACATTTTTTTCCGAGTCAAAATTTATCCAACGTGATCTCGTTAATCAAAATAATCGGTTTAACAACAAAATTGAACTACATGTATCATGGTGTTTTTGAAGCTATAAACATCCATCATTACTTTATCATTGATAAACCTGTGACGAGGTAGTAAAATAGGGCAATTAATGAAGACATTACCATACGTGAGAATACACGAGCTGGCTACCTTCAACCGTCGTCTTCTTCCTGTACCATTCTAGAGATGCATTTTGAGTGGCCATATTACATTGTATCAACTATTGTTTTTATTGTCATTGTCCTATTGTTATTTTAGCCAACTGTGTGTTTCGTTTCAATCGGTAAAGGCTGGCTCACTTAGTGGCTTTGTTTTGCAGGCCCGTAGGCAGGAGGGGTGCGCGGGGTACGCACGCATCCCCCCCTTCCCACCACGGGCCAAAAAGGTCCGCAGCAGTGTGCTCAATTAAAACGAAGTTTTGTAAGGACATGTTTTTTAAAAAGTATTTTATTCCTCTAAAAAATGGATTTTAAAAAGTATTTTATTCCTTGGAAACAATCTAAACAATCACTTCAAATGTTTATTTTTGACTTTGGTCTTTAATGTTAACCCTCCCCTCTCCCCCTGAAATGTTATAACGTGAGGTCCGCTATGGTGTGGGTTCGCATCGCTGCTTTAGTGAAAAACTCAATGCGGACATCCTCACTCTTTGCAGATAACTTTGTCCATCGTTTAATTCAGAACAAGACAGATGGAAAATTGGTGGAATTCAACACAGCCAGTCAATTCGTGAGTATAGTTGACAGTAATTGAAAGAGTTGGTTTAAATTAGAATATTTTAATTGACAAGCGTTTTAGATCAGTCCTTCTTTTAAAACTAGAACTAGGAGTAATCAAAGATTAATTAAGTGCGTTCGAAAGGTTACTTTGGAAAGTACGTTTCCATTTAAAAAGTTCATTTTAATAGGTCTGGGAAGAAACGGGTTGGGTACTGGAACTTAGCACTTCACAGGTATTGTTTTTCCAAATAGTAGTATTTTTAATATGATGCTGCCTTTGAATTTTTTATTCATTTAATATCGAAATAGAGTGTATTGAGATCAACATTCTATATTTTTCCAAAAATTAAATATTATCCAAGAAATAGAACAGGGAGATGTTGCTATTCAGTGTGTTGAAACAGTTATACTGAATTCACACTCTTTGGTGTTACTTAATTTGTCACAAACAGTAACAAACGAATATAGACATACAAGAAACACTGTTTATTTCTAAATTGTATATCATTTCACAATCTCAACATATTTTTTATAAACGTAGGAGCTTTTCTCAACGAACAAACCTTATGTTTGACTATTTTGTTAACAAAATACTGTGGAATGTCCATATCAACTTTTCGAAACCAACAATAACAACAAATGAAGGTTAAATAGCTACATGTAGTCTTATATAATCAGTTTTATCTGTTTAGAGTGATTTCACTAAACCCTTAATAGAACAAGAGACCAAAAGGTTTAGAGAGTAATAAAGTTTACTAGTCCAGCATCTGTAATAATCTGGAATATCTAAGTTATTGTTTGGGTAGTCAATCTTCATATTTTAACTACATTATTTAATAATATTGTAGCACAATGTAAACAGCTCCAACAATGTAAATTATTTATCTTCACAGGGATGGAAATAACAGTTGGAGATCGGTGATAAATTTAGCTTAATTAGCGGCCAAATATAGTGTCAAAAATGATCGTTGGTCACATTTTCCCCTTATTTCCATCGCTGCTTCACACTTTCATAAAATTTTATTTTACAAACTACCAGTATTAATAACAAGTTTCGCACAAGCAGAAGACCTTTAAATTGTTTTTTTAAAACTTCCCCATAATTTATAAGAAAATATATGTTCGGAATTGAGAATTTAGCAAGACATCATTTGATAAACCAGGTGAAATATGGATATCAATAGTACCATCAATGACTACACCAGTAGTATACCTTTGAAAAATGTTCCTTTTAGAAATAATAGTTCTTTTTGATCAAAGCAACCAAATGGGTTAAAAAACTGGAGAATCTAGTGCAAAACAATGTACATGTAAGTGACTTTGCATGAAAAAAACCCCCAAAATCCTCCAAAAGGTTATTAAGAAAAAACGGAATAACTTTTGGAGATTTAATAACATATAAAGTCACTTATTTCATTTTCTCATCAACTTATCAAATGAATCTGTATGAACTATTTCTGTTCTTCTTTGTTGTAGGTAATTTATTTTGATGTTGGGGTTTGTCAATAAACTATCAGTTAATTGTTCTTCTCATCCGTGAGGACAGTTCAACATTGTTCACCTTGATGAAAGCCTAAATATTAGCAGACAAGTTGTTAATCTATGTGGACTATGTTTTGTTCTGCTGTGTTGTATGTAATGTTAATGTTAGGAGTTGTCAATAAACTATCAGTTACTCGTTCTTCTGTCGTGTCCGAGGACAGTTCAACATCACATTCTTTCAAGATCTTTTTTATTTCTGAGTCGAAGACAGAGGTACATCTTTGTGTTGTTTGACATATCTTCAACAAAGATCTTTGCAAACTATTTTTCACTTGCTGAAGTTATTCTTTGCTTCAAACGACAGGCAGTGCACTTGAGAAGTTTGTCATTTACTTCTGCTTTCTTTCCACAAGCTGCACAGTTGAAGTACTTTTGAAGCATCTTTACCCCAATGATGGCAACATTTACTGTTTTAGTTGCCAAGTCCATTAATGAGGGGCGAATAGTTGAAAGTGGATCTGTAAATTGTTCTGCTTCTTCGAGACCAAATGCATTTTGTGGTGTGTTCAAGTACATTTCTGAAGTGTAAGGATCCTTTCGCACTTTCGAATTCTTGAAGATGTATGTTGTGTTGTCTGTTATTTTATTTGCCCATTCTCCCCAAAAGACAACTGTAACAGAGTCAGTTGGGTCCACGATAGTAGCTTTGGCTTTAGCACGGGGCCCGTCTTTTAATTTTATTGTTTTTATAGCTGATAGGTTCATAACATTCGCTTTTAGGCTCACTGCTTTATGTTCTTGGAGCTGTTTGATATAAGCGATGGTCGGCAATGTATCTTCAGTTGATTCCATGGGCTGGTAGGCCAATGGCTCTTTAATTATCTCCAGTGTGGTTGTGTTGTTTAGTACAACATTATTGAATTGTTGGTTGTACTCAAATCTCTTAATCTTTACTGGGGATTTCTGCTGTTCTGCAAGTTTCAATGGCTGTACTTTTTTTGGCGAGAAGCATATAGCATTTACCGTTGAGGATTCGGAAATTTGTAATTCACAGGTAGGATATTTTGAGGTTGTCTGCAAGTTCTGGAAATAGCATAGCAGCTCTTTATCTGAAAAAGATAACTGAAATTAGTGATCGAGTATTCTCTTTTAAATTTATATGAAATGCTATTGTCTTATTGGATCATGTACTAATATGCAGTAATTTCAATAATATGAATATTTGAAATTATTGTAATCAATCAATACTTACTTTCTGTGATGTCTGTGCTCTTCTCTTTGGAATCTTAAAAGGAGAAGAAAAATATTTCTGTAAAAAAAGTTTTAAGCTTAAATTTTAGACCTGTTAAAAGTATAGATTATCAATTAGCACAATTATTCATGTATGGAATTGTAGATATCTACCTTTATCCACTGCAAACTGGTATCTGGAGAAAAAAACATTATATTAGTATGATGTCTCAATTCTCGAATTTAAACTTGGAATAGAGATTGAATTATAACGATAATTACAATGGAGAGGTGGAGGGGGTTGAGTGAAATTGAAATTTCTCACAAAAATTATATTTAAAATATATTACAATGCAAAAACTTACCTATTCCCAATACCTATTTATATATTTTACTTACATAGTAAAATTAGTGAGTATTCTGTTTTAAAGTTATGTAAAATGTTAGTCTTATTGTATTGTATACTGTGTATAAGGAATGGTTTCCTTACTCCAAAAATACTTTCAGTTATCTCTTTGAATAACATAAAATTTAAGTTAGTTATCAATCAATACTTACATTTTGTGATATCTGTTCTCTGTTCTGTGGAATCTTAAAAGGAGAAGAAAAACAGTTTTGTTAAAAATATTGTTATAAGGTTAAATTTAAGGTTAGTATAGGTCGTTAGTTAGTGCAACTATTGATGATACTTACCATTTTATGACAAAAGTAGAAATTACAGCAAAACAGTTAAATACTATCATAGTCCCCACAATGTTGGACTGTAAATATTTTTAGCTCCGACTGGCCAACTATTTTGGAATACCCATATTTGACTCTTGTGACTGGTTGATATTTGACAAATTATTCAATCTAATTTCTTCTTCGAGTCTAAATTTTAAATTAATAGATTTCTTCAAACTTGTTAACCTTTTAAAAGTCATTGGTCCAATTATGCAACTTGGAAGCGCTTTCACTCTTCTTATGGCTACATATGAAATGCCAGCAGTTTTCGCTGTCTTACCAATATCAATCCATGCTTTTGAGAGTGTTAACCCTTGGCTCTTATGTATAGTCATTGAACAAGCAAGTTTCAAAGGCACCTGCTGCCTCTCATGCAGGCCATCTAATAACTGAGAAGTTACTGTTATGGGGCATATAGGTACACATGCTTCAATACTATCATTGATAGATGGACCTCTGTAGTCATCAAATTTCACAGTAACAGCCACAGGCAAGTCAGGAGGTTGCTGATTGTTTGCAAAAATGAAGTCTACAACTGTCCCAGTTGCACCATTGCAGAGTCCAACATCTGTCCACAAATTCATTGGTAAGCATAACTCTTGCATCTTTTGCAAGAAAAATGCTAGGTTGTGAGCCTGACAATTCATCTGGGTTGGAATTCTTAGCCAAATTACTTGAGTGATGAGCATCAATTCGTGCTGTTGGCTGATCAAGTGCTGATAACTTCAAAGTTATAATTTGCCACTTCTTCGTTGCTAAAGTACAGCCTTGTAGCATTTTTAAATTGGACCAAGTTATCTGCCATGGAAGGTTGTCTTTTCAAGAGAAGTTTCCAGTCTTCTTCATTACAATCTCCTGTGCATACATGTAGCGGCATAAGTAAATATCTAAACTGAGACTGCTGTGGGTCTAATCCTTGAACCCTTTGGTTTACTGATAGCTTAACAACAATGGTAAACATGTGAAAAACTAGATGACCTTGCTCTCCAAGGGAACTGGATGGTCTAGAATGGTATAATGGCTTATCAGCTATAGGTGGCAATTGACCAGGATTACCAACTAATATATGATGGATTTCCCACCAAACACTTCATCAGTCTTACCAGTTGCTTGTCGACAGCGTCTATCAATCCAAATAATGTTTGCCCCAGCATAGAGTGTTTATCAATAATAATATAGCTTATGTCTTTCAAGTTGTTTTGTAATCTGACAAGACTTTGCCCAGTTAACTCTTTGTTGCCTCTTGATCCGAGAGGAAGTTTTAATAGTGAATGGAATATAGTACATCCATTTATATTATAAGAAGCTTTACCTGTGGTGGCAGTCACCGCACAAGACTGCTGAAAGAGGTTTCGAATAGCATTAATTGGGTAACTCTTACCTGTACCACTACACCAATTACAGTAAGTAACAAAGGATCTTTAGGGCAGGCTTTTTCTGAATTTTCTTTGACAATATTGTAGGAATTCCTCTGCATGTCACTACGAGTATTTATATCAATATTATGTTGTGGCAATACAACTGCAGAGCCTAATGTATCCTTTTTATCCAGGAAGACATTTCTCCTATTTGCATATCTACATACTTTAGTTTGTCATTTTGCCAGTCATAATCAGACTGAAGTGTTTGTTCATCTTTGTTGGCAAAAGATCCTTGTACCAGATTTGCTAAATGCATCCACTCTTCACACTGTAGACGTTCTTGTGAATGGTGCTCAGAATGTAACTCATCTTCTGACCTTAATTCTATACTTTGTAGCTTCTCATACCAGTCTGGTATATGTCTTTCCATGTGTTGATGTCTATTTCATCAGTACCTGGTTGATCTGCCCAAACATTATCTTGTGTTGTTTGCCAGGGTTTGTATCTGAGCAACTGATATTTTCAAATGAATAAAGTCCAAAGTTTTGTCCATTTGCATTAGAAGAAAATACAGGGTAAACTCTGGGAACCACATTTTCAGACTGACTTGTAAGTTTGTTGTTGACAAGTTTGTATTTTGTAACAAAATCAATGAAATTTAAAGCCATTATATCAGGAATTGTGTGGGCAAACTTCTTAATACATGTATGCTCAGCATAAGTATCAAGTAATGAATCATTTGTTGCATAATCTCCATCTGTTGTGTGAACTTTAATTCTAAGTGAGCCATTAAGGCTGACAGGCATCACATTAAATGATGAGCTCACTAATTTCAGTGACATGAGATGGTGCATAGTTTCTTGAGCAGAATAGTCACGTTGACCAAGTGACTTCATAATCACCTTTTTGATAATTCTTGTGGGATATACTATTGTTGTTGCTATTACAAACAATAGAATTGAATGCAAGCTTCATTACAGGTGACTTTGGTTCACCTTTGGATGCATATTTTGCAAGGTACTCAACACATGCATGATAATCAATTACCACCTGAATATCACAGTTTGCCCTCCAACCTTGTAGTTGAATGCGTTGGTGATTATTGAGCCTAGGATCATTCCTCTTTGTTATGTTTGCTTTATTTTGTATATTTCCATCTCTTGTATGAATTGGATCAAACTCTAGTTTTGTACTTAGACAAGGTTCAAATGGAAACTTAAATCTACATTTAAGTTATGTTTCATTCTGTTTCTATTTAAGACAGTAGTTTGTACTACATCGAGTGTGTCTTTGTAAAGTATTCAACAAATCGACATGATCATCATTCGAGTATTGAGCACCCACAATATAATTGTGAGTTCTTTGACAAGGATGAATGGAAGGTTTTATCCAAGTACCATCATCTGGTGGATTTGGATTATATGTAGACATTAACCAGTCCACATACTGACATATTGTATGGGAAGCCTTTTCCCCTTCTATATGTAGTATCTGTTTGTTCATTTCTGGTATAGCTGCCTGGTCAACTTTATCAATGGATACTTCAGCTAAGTAACCTCTTTTAGCAGTTTCTGATAGTGCACATAACCCTGGATCATTCTTACGTTTTGCAACACCATGACAATGAATGTACTTCCTCTGGCTTGATACTCAAATCTATACCAGTGCCACTCAGCATCTAGTGAATTGTATAACCAGTGCTTAATGAAGTTTTCTAATCGTTGTGTAAAGAACCAGTCATTTATATGAGGATTGTTAATCACATTCTGGCGTTTGTTCTCTGCTGAACTATCACAGAGTGGATTGTTGAAAAGTGCATGCAGCTCAGGCCAATGCATGTCAGCAGAGGAAATGTAAAAAAGAATGTTGGAGCTCCAGCATGAGTAATTATTGCTTTTAAATCATCTTTAGCTTTGTGCCAATATGCATTGGAACCAGTAATTTTAGCAAGATAGCGTGATATCTTGGACAAAAATACACCTGTGTCATTATTAGCTGCCATTTGTTGCAGCTCTTCACAAGTAAAATGTGTTTCTCCTGGATTTTGTTTTAGAAACAGGCCTGTTTGTTGTAGAATTCGTTTTCTTTGGATCATATTCGAAGCCTAGTATGCAAATCTAGGGTGAGTTGCTATTTGCCATTGTCGTATTCTCCAAATTTTAAAATGTGCTTAACTTGTTCTCCAAATGATAGATCTCTGTGTAGCGATGGATTCGTAGGATCACCCTTAGGCCGAATAAAAAAAAATTAGTTAGCATCCCCGCCCGACCATTGAAAAAGCCCCGGACCATGATTTTTTTTATTTTTTATTTTCATACACTTCTTTTAAAATTATCCCAAGTTTTATGTAAAATACCCAAAACAGTTCACGTGCGCGCCAATTTGAATTGCAACTCACAGATCGAGTTTGCATTTTACTCGGCTGGATAAGAACGCATTTGTATCCATTGTGGGGCCGAGGAGGGTTTGACAGAGAAAGAGGTCTTCTACCTTCAATGCAATCTTTGTGTTGAAAAACGGTGGATTGCAAAGCGGGGCAAGAAGGCCCAGTGAGATAAAACTTTGGACAGAAAATGAGAGTAACCCCTTTGTCCACCAGGTTTTATATAAACACGCGTAATAGGGGGTGCACGTGCAATTAACATTTCTTCTGTTTGCGTCAATCTCTGAAGCTGGAAAGGTACTACTGATGGTATCACGTTGTTTTCCTTTGAAAACCTCTTAGGTTGTTGCTTATCTCTGATGCACCTTGTACACTGATATTTGCTAGCATTCATTTGACTGGATTTGTAAGGCCAGGCTTCAAGACACAAATACACTGGAAAACTGAATATTTTATTGGACTTATGAAAAATATTCATATTAATTTGTGCCTGATTTTGTTCATGAAGTGGACTGTCAAAGCTCTTTTGTATATCAACAAGTTTTTGAGACTTTTGTCTTTCTGCAGATTTCTGTTTTCTATAATACTCTCTTCTTTTTGCAAGTCTGGTTGACCTTTTATTAGCAGTTTCTGCAGTTTGAAGGGGTTTTTTATATTGATTTCTCTTTGTTTTAGAAGTCTCTCCTGTTCCTCGTCTTTATTTTCTAATAATTTTCTCTTTAGACATTTCAGCCAAGTTTTATTTCCACTGTTTCTATTTATTAGCGTTGAAACATACATGTAGTGTACCTCATTAATATATCCAATAAATAATGTCTTCTTTCCTTCCTGCTGAATGACAGGAGTTATAACAGTACT
>JAOEHT020251421.1:0-10676 GCA_025448195.2 Parazoanthus atlanticus
TAAACGACAGTCTGAAAGTTAGGAGTAGCCACACATAGTCTCGGCAAATAACATGTACTTAACAGAACTGAGGAAAGAAGGAACTGAGGCAAAAATGAATATTTCTGGTAGTTTCTAGCTAGCTAGCCAGTTAGTGACCGTTTATAACTTTGTCCAGCTACATTTTGAAATAGCAAAGTTTCAGATTTTATGGTAACTCTCAACTACTGAACTTTGAGAAATAACAAATACTGAACACCAAGTATGTTCTTCAAGGCAAGCAAAATAAATAGTCAAGAATTTTGTCTTGGGTTCTAGAATTAGGACATTCTTGTAAGGGTTTTTTTGTTACTGTTAGAGCAGCATGAGTTGGAAATGAAGAGAAGTATAATTAAATGTGATTTTGTCATTTTATACATGTAGACCTTTGGAAAAGTTAGTTTATTTTGTGTAAGAAATGTTGTAGTAAGGTACAAAAGTTGTTGTAAAAAACAATCACCTGGGAATGGTTGTTCAAAGCTCAATTAGCTCTAATCCTTAGTTAACTCTATTAAGGTTTTATTAAGAGTTAACCCAGGATTAGTGCTAATCGGGCTTTGAACAACTGGGCCCTGGTATCTACACAGTATACTGTATGTACCTATACAGTAAAGCAAATATCCTTTTTTCCCCAGGTGACAGTGGAATGGTAGCACTTGCAAAGGTTTTCAAGAGTGATACACAAGAACTGCCGCTGAAGAAGCTTAATTTGAGGTACAAGTCCAAATAATTATTTTAGAATACTTCAAAAATTGTTTTAAAATGTACATTTAATATTTTAGTAGTATTCCTGAAGTTGCTTTAATTCACAGCAGGATTCTCCCTCGAAATAAGCATTTTTCTACTATTACTATCTAATGGCTGATCTATTTACCCCTTTCACTCGGGACCAAGAGTGCTAAATGATATATTGCCTAGAATTCCTGTTACCTGTCTCTGCACACATCTTTGAACAATTTGAGAAATTTTGTACCTCATCTTGGATAATTTGAAGTTAATGATCAGTTGCTTTATTCTTACAATCAATCAGTGGCAATGCCAACCTCCAGTAGATTCGCAAGCCTGGAAGAATTAATATTGGGTCCTCAGAAATCAGATTTTGTGCATTCTGGATACATTTGGGGTTGAAAGAATTGATACATGTACTTATTCATGTCTTGTGATGTCTTTCAGTGCCAACATAATCAACAAAATAGCATCAGTCAAAGTACTTTCTAGTGCACTACGTCAGTGGTTACCACAGAGACTAGAAGAGATCGACCTCAAGGAGAACCTGCTGAGTACAAGTGTGACACAACTGAGTGGCAGGGAGGGGAGAGAGGGGAGGACATGTGACACCGTGCTGTCTCTACTAAAGCCACTGGTGAAGAATGTGATTGCCAACAGATTGACTGTCGATGGATTTGCTGTCCATCCTGACTTTGCTGATTATGTGGCTGAAATGTAGATGAGCTCACAGTCGCAGAGGGATGTGCAAGGCCACTTAAATCTCTGCTAAAGCAGTAGCTGAAAAGTTGAGATTATAAGATGAGCTCACAATCGCAGGGGGACATGCAAGGCCACTTTATCTCCACTAAAGCTGTGGCTGAAGAGTTGCGATAATAAGATGAGCTCACAATTTTAAGAGCATACTTCATGTAAGATACCTAATTATATACTTTTTCTAACTATAGACTGTAAAATCAGCTGGTGATAGTACTTAGTCATTGCTGTCCACAGATTGACTGGAGTTCTGAGGAATATATTTCCTGCCTGACTTTGCATCTTGACAAGTGTGGACGAGTTCAGAGTTCCAAGTGGTGTCTCGCTTACAATACAACCTTGTTCCAACTACAGTACTGTAAAATCAGCTGGTGAAAGTGATGGTTGTCCATAGTTTGACTGAAGTACCAGACTTTGCTTGATAAGTGTAGATTGTCAGTGGAGTGTCGCTTGTGATGCAACCTTGTTCCAGCTACAGTACTGTAAAATCAGCTGGTGAAAGTGGTGGTTGTCCATAGTTTGACTGAAGAAGGATTAAACATTTCCTACCAGACTTTGCTTGACAATTGTGGATTGTCAGTGAAGGGTCGCATATGATACAAATGTACAACCATGTTCCAGTTACTGTAAAATCAGCTAGTGAAAGTCATGGCTGTCCACAGCTTGACTTAAGAAGGATTATAATGTAATATCCTTCCTGACTTTGCTTGACAAGTGTGTTCTAAATTAGTAATTAAATCCAGTTAAAAGTATATCTCTGGTACTATTAATAGTTTACTTTATGTCATAACTATGTTATGAATTCATCATGTCATAAATTTTAGATCTATTTATTATAGTTTGTGTAATGATTTTGTTGCAAGTTTTGAAATAAGTAATATTGTAAAGAAGAAGAAAAACTTTCTTACCAACTTTAATTGTTACGTTTTACAAAGATTAAACAAAGGAAAGTCAGGTATAGGTAATTGTTACTCAAAATAACCAAAAAGCTAATTGAGCTGTGTAACTACAAGTTTTGTTTACATTATAGAAGCCATGAACACACTTGAGTGAAGAAAAATATGGGCCATCCAGGGATCTCCGCGGATATTCATTTCACCACATTAATTTGCTGTGTTGCCAGCATGGCGAGTCCTGGTGGTGTAGTGGATAGCATGTCTGACTAGAAACAAGGAGACGCGGGTTTGAGTCCCTTTCAGGGCATAAAACCATATTTTTCGGACGAGTGTGTCAAAAGGTAAAATTAAATATAGCACTTTGTGTTTCAGAATTCTCTCATTAATAAATGAGGTTGGCAATAAAGCAAAGAGCAATAGTGAACAAACATAATGTTCAGAGGTATGCAAATCAGCCCCTGGCTGCAATATACCTTACTAACACATAGACTATTATACTATTGTTTTATTTAATAAAATTATTAGTAATCAGTTGAACTTGCACACTTTTAATTATGTTTCATTTAGTAATGATTTTCTGTAAATTAGATCCATGGAGTGCGAGTACTGTGCAAGAAAATATTCTGAGCATCTTGTATTGCCAGTTGACAATTAAAAGATACATCTACACAAGTTTGGCTTTTAAAAAATATGGACATTAAATTTTAGCTCCAATAATTATTCTTTTGGTTTTATCAAGTAAAATTTATTACTGTCCTCAAATCAAATCAAAATATACCATATGGTAAATTTATTTTGCACTACTTTAGCAAAAAAACTTTTGGAATATTTTGATTTGGTAGATTTTTTTCTTTCAAGATGCAGTTTTAAGGAGTGAATCCATACATTTTACACAAAATCCAGATTTTTGTCATGATGAACACGAAAATCTCTCCAAATCTGTCCAAATTTTATCTTGTCAGAGAAAATCAAAACTAACTTTATAATTTTTCTTGGTATGCTTATTAAGATTACTTGGCTTTGTGCTTCAACTTCAATCAGTAAATATCCAAAGTCTGACCAATACTTTGAATATTTTGTGACTGGCAACAATCTGACTTATGCACAATTAGTTTTATATTTCAGTGTTTTTACTGACTGCCAGTATAATTTTATACTTGTGTATGAGTCGAACTTTAAAGACGTGAAAATTGACCCAAAAAATTTATCTCGACTTATACACCAGATTTTTTATCATCATTGATGATGCAGTGGATAATGTAAATACTCATGTATATAGGCCTCACCTTTTCATAAGAGCTCCGGTCCAAAGTTAGTGGTGAGGCCTATGAGGTAAATAGTTTCATGTAATTGACATGTCTACAGTTTACGCTAAATAGATCAGATCACATCAAAAGCTTCAGGATTCTGGGGAAGGGGGTAGCCATTTTGCTAGCAATAGAACGAGTTTTTTATAGTCAACACAGAAACGTAAAGAATAGATAGTAAATTAATTCAAGCTGTAATAGTCTTGTGCTGCTCACTGGATCATCACAACAACAAAATTTTAAAAAGTGTCAATTTTGGCTTCAGAAGTGGGGTTTGGCTTATACATGGGATCGACTTATACATGAGTATATACAGTAGATTGCTGGTACCACACACTGTACATTCTTTCTTGTTTTTTATTTGTTCATTGCATAACATTTGCAAGGCCAGATTTATGCTAGAGGGTTTATTGGTTGGGAAGCTTCCTTCCTTTGACCAGCAAACAACAAAATAAAAATAAAGGTACCCTATTGGACATATGATCATATTAGGCAACACCCTTGCAAAGCAGTGGGAGTGGAGAAAGCGGAAGGCATGTCTGAACAAGTTTAGTAATTAATATTCACATCAACAACTAAGTCCTCATTTAGTGATGGCCAACCAACTTCTGGATATTGGCACTTGAATTAAAATTTTTTTTATAGACAAGTAGTTGTTATTCCAGACACGAAGTCATCGAGTTGTTCTAGATATTTATATACAATCTTTTCGAGATTAAAAAACCAACTTGATGCTGACAGCAGTTTCCAGTCTGGGCTGTGAGAAGTATAGGTCAGAATATATACTAAACAGCATGGGCTCACAGAACTTGATGACTCCATCTATAGTCAGTCATTTCTGAGTTTCATTTTATATTTTAACTGACCTGTGTTGTAACAACAGCTGTAAAATTGCAAATCACTGGCTGGTCAGGTCAGTTCACTTAAAATTATTTGATTGTCAAGTTTTACAACTACTGAAAAAATCCAGTTTCAAACTTTAAAAGTTTCAAGGGCAAGACAAACTTTTGTAATCCGGGCAGCTTTTGAAATTGAAAATGCAGAGGTGAAAGTGGAAGTGCAAAGCATGAGCTCTTTCAGTTTTAATTTGGTAGTTTTTTTCTTTCAAGATGCAGTTTTAAGGAGTGAAACCATACATTTTATAATAAAATACAGATTTTTTCCCTTGGCCATGGTAAAGTGATTATGATAGACTGCAGTTCAGTTGAAAATTCAAGATTATTACAACTGGTTGTGAAAATAACATTAAATTTAGTGGCCTTTTGTAATAAAAAGTAGTAATTTGAAAGTATCAAAAGCTTTGAAATATATACTTAGAATCTGACAAGTACACTTTTGGACGTGACTTCCGCTTTCAGATCGAAGAATTGAAACCGTTTGGAAACTGTCAAAAACTTTGATGCACAAAAAATGTTTTTCAGGCTACTGCTCAGGTATTTATGTACTCCCAGACAGCTTCGTTTTGCTGTCATAGTTAACATTTCTAAGAAATCACTGATAATATTATTTCCTGCCACAAGTACACGTGTGCGTTCACAATCTATTCCCATCACTTCCGGCGCATAAAATCCCCGCCTTTCAGAAATTTTCGCTTTCTGTCTGAACCCTTATTATTAAAGAGTTTTCCAAAGTTCTAGTAATGAAAATATACATTAATCAACAACATATCGTCGCTTAAACTTTTAATATATATTATTTCGAACTTATCTAAATATTACAACTTTGAATCTTCTAAACTTTCCTAATTCTGTTGCAAGATTGCGAACTTCCGAAGAGATTGGAGACGATGTACGTACGGTACCCGGGGATTTTTAAACAAGCGTCAAATCTGCAATCATGAAGTCAATTATATTATTTGACGACAATTTTTTTTGAAAAAAAACTACTCTCATGCAGACAAAGTTCATAAAAATGGATTAACAATTTATACTTTAGGAAATAAAATCATACCAAAACTCGTATCTTAATAATACTTCTTGAGCAAATCGCAAACACATGCGCTGGTGCATGTAGTTCCTCCATTCTCAATGAAATAAATAGTATTTTTTAAAAAGCAGTTTTACATGCCAGTACAATAAATATTCCTTTTTGCATAACTGTTTCGGTTGTAAACTATAACGTAAAACAGAAATATCTGGTTTGATCATCTCCACACTAGCAAGAGTTCGTGACAAAATTAATGTCTCTCATCTCTAAAATGTTCCTCCTTTTGAAATGGTTTGTGGATGATGTTATCAAGCCACAACAGGGATTCAAGCACTATTCGTCTACCAAATAGAACATCTTGAAAGTTCGCCACGTAAAATTTGTGCCAGTGAAACCAAACAAATGGCATAAACACTATTTTGGCGCACAAATCTCGACACTCGCACTGTAGCCTCGAGTCCGGTCAATGTAGCTCGGGTTGGTGGCGCTGTCTGTGCCCTTCCGTTACCAGAACTGCCTCGATGTTCTCACCACATAGAAGGCTAGCGAAGCCAAAGAAAGCTATTTAGCTCACGCATTCATGAGTGTTCTAAACCTTTATTCCCTACGACTGGCCAGCTACCATGACTTTGCAACCCGCCGAAACATGCCGCATCACTTGCTCTTTTAGTTGACAAACTTGCTTTCTCAGTTCTCCAGCCAAAAGCTGCAATTTCTGGTTCTTTTCTTTTTCTTCCTTAACTTTCATTTCCAACTGTGCTTCTCTCTCGAGCTTTCTCTTACGGCACTTCGAGGCAGCTTTACGGTTTCTCTGCTTTTTTCTGATGTTCTTTTTCTCCTCCTGCAAATCCAAGTCGATCGGTGGAAGGGGCGGTGTGCCAGGGACAACTTGCCCTTGTTCTTCGAATTTTGCCGTCGAAAGTTGAGCTTGGCTCGTGCTTGGCTGGCCATGGGTAAATGTTTGAAACTGAACAACGTTTGGGATTGACGTCTGGAGCTGAGCTTGGAAGTTCGGGTAAATAATTGCTTGAGGATTCCCTGCCCTCGCCGTCGCAATCACTGGTGCAGATGGAGTCGCTTCCAGCGGAAGTGATTGTGTCGAGATTGTTGAAAGACTGCTCGTAATGGCTGGGAAAGTATTCGTGCAAGTTGAGAACACCGGCTGTACAGAAGCTGTCGAGGGACTTGCTAACGTTGTACCAGTGAGTATTGGGTTTGTTGAGATTGTTTCTGTCGTTGCCAAACTAGCACTTTCACTCGTGGTGACGCATGGCTCAGGTTGAGCTTGCTGGTGAAGTTTCTGTAAGGCCTCCACAAAACCTCTCGCGTAAATCTCTTGTTCTTCTGTAACCGTCAAGTTACCTTTGAAGAAAGCTGTCGGCGTTGGAGTAGTTAGCAGTCCGCCAGCATTTTGCCATATCAGCTTTTCTAGTTCTGGAGAAGCAAGTTTTAACAAATTCAAGTCGGGTGAAGTTAACGTCGCATTGTTGTTCATATTCACATTATCGAACAAGTGTTTCGGGCGCCTTGGCGCGCTCGAGTTAAAATCCAACTGTAATGTAGTTTTATCGTACATCTTGTTTTCAGTTGGTGAATTCACAGGCATAACTTGCTCTTCGTAGAACGAGATGTCCATGAAATAACTTGTCTTCCTGTTTTAGATCTTCGTAAAATCAACCACGTACAAATCGTTGTCGAAACTCCAGCGACAATCAAATTCGCCGACCTTCGGCTTTCGCGTGCTTCAAATACACTCGCCTTCGGAATCTATTTCTGATCATTATGTCACCTAATTCTGATTGGCTGACTAATGATTATTTATTTTCTGCATTGTCAAATTATGGTCTCTGATTGGTGGATGATCAATAGCTTTTGTTTTTGAGAGTCTCATGTGACGAGTTCTATTTTGGTACTGACGTAAGTCTCAAAACATTTGAATCAACAAAGAGCGTAGCCAAGGAACCGAGACAGCGCGAATTTTCGATAGCTTCACGTTTTTATAGATTTATCTTATTATGTTGCCAAAGTGGATCTGTCCGAGAAAGATCACGAAATTTCCATATCACGTTTTGCAGCAGCAGATGTTTTATGAGGAATAAACTTGTGTAAATGCGAAAACATGGTTTGAACAAAGAGAAAGGAACTGGTGGGTGGGGGTTTTACCGAGTCACCGTGAGCTGTTAGCAAAACAACCCTTCGGATGTGGTGACTTCATAACGTACCCTTAGCTCTTTGAAAATCATTTTGCAGGCCTCTTTGGGATTTTTGCCCCATAACAAAACTCTTAAGGGTTATCAGTTTTTTTTTCTTGTAGAACCAAACTAAAGTTTAGCTCGATTGTGCGGCGAAATTTCTAAAGCTATAATTTCATGAAACTATTGTCTCTGCCAAAAAAAAAAGGTCGCGCCCATCCCCCGCAGAATTCAGTCATAACATTTTTGGCTTGCGTTACCCCTGCTGGGAATGTTTTGTACCGGAAGTTATCGACGGAAATGCTGTAGGAAGTCACGTCCGTTCCGTTTTGTTTAGTTTAAAGTCCTAGTATAAAAGTATAAAGTCAAACAATGGGTAAGAAAGAGTTCGAAAAACGAGAAAAATTACCCAATATCTGTAAGGAGCTTGGAACCACGATATTTTTTTTTTGAAAAAGAAGACAATTGACATTCCCAAATCACCTACAGATCTTATCAAAAATAAAACTGAAAATGTAATTTTTATGCGGAATGTTTTTCTGAGCTATTGTATTGTATTTGATCATGTTTTTGTTTCCTTTCATTTTGTGACTGTCTCCAACGTCAAAGTCAAGGTGAAAACGGAGGCTTTTTACACAGATATTCCCATATATGGGAATTTTTTTCTGCCACATAGTAAAATGTAACAAGAAATATTGATATTGAAAAAAGCGTATATAAATTAATCATACAAAAATTGATTACAAATTCAAATACAGTAATATATATTCTATTTCAACTGTTCTTTCGTGCTCACCCTGAACTTCACTGGTGCTAATTGGGAGAATATAATCACACTTGCAATGACTGTGACTGGGGTCAACTCGTGATCGCAGAAATGCCATGAAATTTTGGCCCGCAATATTACATCTACTCATGCATACATATGTGCCCTTGGCAGGTGCCACATTAAAACTACAGACGAACGCTAACGCTTGTCACCAAATACTCGTACAGAGAGTGTTCACTGCCTCTAGCAATCACGTATTGACAATTGTTATGAAATCTATTAGTATTTTTAAAACATTTGGGAGTCTTATAAACTCGCTTCCCAGCTGGAAAACAGTGGATGCTTTTCCGATAGCTTTTTGCACAGTTGAATTTTTCGCTCGATATCGATATTGCTGCTGCTTCTCGCACTGTCTTAATCCTGTACTGAAATATTGAGATAAAATTTCGCGGTTTTTTTTTTTACTTTTAAACTCGCTCCCCGTTGTGGAGCACCGGTTAAAATTGAGGTTTTTTCCCGGACGGTTCATTTTCAGAGCTAGTCGGAAAATCAAAACTCAGATTTGTGCAATAAAATTCGAGTTCGTTCTAGTTGAATCACTGAACAACTCCAGCAGAGATGCCTTAAAAATATTGTTTACATTGCAGTCACTACTCATTGAAAGTTCTATAGCCTTGGGTCGCTATGGAAAATATATTTGGAATGAATACGTATATTATTGAACTTAACGGCAACGTTTCAAGACATTGTTTTTTCATTCTTGTTGAAAAACTAAGATTTTAACTGCTAAAATACCAGCCAAAATTATGTGGATTCTTATTTCTGCAACATTTTGTTGCTTGGTCTTCAATTGGAAGCCACGTGACACCACGAAACCTTGTGAAGACTGGAACCAGCTTGATCGAATCTTCCCGAATTTTCCATCTTGAATGCTGCACGAAAACACAGGTTTTTACGGGCAAGACGCGGGTAGCTACGTGTTGGTGCGTGCGATCGATATATCAGGTTGATGCTTTTAAAAACGCATCGGGAGTACAAACATTGGACGTGTGTACACGCACAAAGCTTCTTGACTTTCTTCCAGTCACGTTTCCCCTCGTATCACTATTATTGCTGTTCTTCCACTATGTGGCCCTTCGCCTACTAATGGCTAATGGCAGACTGAGTTTGTTGTTAACAGAAAAACAAAGTATAAAAAATGTTTCGTATTTAAAATTCAAGTATTTCTGACCTTGAAACATTTCAGGAGTGATTAACACACATCGCAAAAACTGACTTCTGGTTCATTTTAAATAATACGATTTGCATAATATTATACTGCAGTCAACTAATTTGAAAAAGGAAAGTCGAGAGCAATTGTGATAATTGATATATGCTTATATCTTAATCGTCCTTACTACAGGTATTCTACCATAGTTTGATAACGCTCGGTTTTTTCACTCGTAAAAGCTGACTCTGTTTCTAGGGTACATATAAATATATATTTAAATTTGTGAAATATACACAGCTGTATCAATGAACATGGCACTTAGAACCCCGGGTCTACATAAAAGCCGAGAACAAATTAAATTATGTGTGATCACGTTTTAAATAATTTTCCATCAATTGGGTCAACTAGTAAGAGCCATTTCAGTCTTCAGATGTTTTGTTTCGTTTTGAAAAATCCTCGATAGCAGAACAGGGCCGGTTATTACTGAATTATTTCCTGAAGTAAGACAGGAGTAACGCTATATATAAATACTGATAAAAAAAAATTTAAGTTTCGTTTTTTCAGTCGAATAAATATGAAAGCGAAGAATGCAGCAATTAAACACTCATGGATTTTGTTCTCTGTTATAAGCTGGAATGGAAAGCTCAAGATGCACGCATGCGTTACTCACCAGATAGAACATAAATCGGTAACGGAAAATTGCGTTAGCTCAGCTTCATTTTTACTTTATTTTAAAATCATGCACTCCTAAAATCAGAATTGAGGATAGTTCATGACACTGAATCAGTGCCATGCTAGAATCGGCACTAAATTATTCAAAAGTTTGATTTAGTAAGTTTTAGTTTTGAACGGGGGGAACTGGTGAGGGGAGGTGGG